>JARKHS020026395.1:0-117095 GCA_030143305.2 Amblyomma americanum | reverse complement strand
TGGGCTACATGAACCGAATGAACCGCGGGGGGAATCTGTGTTGGGCAGCTGCCCTTCATGGTTTGAGATAATACCCGTGCGCATTAACTCGATTGCACCCGAGCATTCATCTCATTGAGCTTACCCGAAAGTGGAATTACTTGTGAAGCCACTTCGAATTTAAGAACGCAAAAAAGCCCTGCGTGAAGAAACGTAATACTGAGACACGTAATCCGCTTTTTAAGAATTCGTATGACATTTAATTGAAAGTTACAGAGATTTTGAATGGTATTATTTTAAGAATATATGCCGTTTGTAATGACAAAAGAAAAATAAACCTCAAGAATTCCTCGATATCGAGCAGGACTGCAGTTATTTGATTATAAAAGCACATGCAAGCGTTTGTCGCGCAGTATCTAAGTGAAAGTTTTATTACTTTCGTTGGAATGAATGCTCAATTTAGTATTTCATTTTTAACCGACGTCAGCTGGTAAAAAATAAATTGGTAAATTGGTTTTCGGGGAAAGTAAATGGTGCAGTGTCTGTCTGACATCTCGGCGGATTCTTGAACAGCGCCACAAGGGAAGGTAGGAAGGTGGGATTAAAAGAAGAAAGAGGTGCCGTAGTGGAGGGCTCCGGAATAATTTCGACCACCTGGGTATCTTTAACCGACGTCAGCTGGACCCGCCGCGGTGTCTCAGTGGTTAGGGGGCACTCGGCTACTGATCCGGAGTACCCGGGTTCGAACACGACCTCGGCGGCTGCGTTTCGATGGAGGCGAAACGCAGAGGGGCCCGTGTGCTGTACGATGTCAGTGCACGTTAAAGATCCCCAGGGTCGAAATTATTCCAGAGCCCTCCACTACGGCACTTCTTTCTTCTTCTGTTCTTTCAGTTCCTCCTAAATCCCTTCCTTTACGGCGCGGTTCAGGTGTCCGCCGAGATGCGAGACAGATACTGCGCCATTTCTTTTCTCTGACAACAATTTTAGTTTTACTGCAGCTGGGTGTCGCTTGCTGGGCTCAAGAAAGGGTTCCGAGATTGTCATTCTGCTATTGTTTACCAGTCGTTCACAATTCTACTTAGTACGTAAGAACGAAGCTCTTTTCATATAAGTTAATTTTGTTTCGCACACCTGATAATTTGTGTCTAGTAAAGACCTGCAAAGCCCGAGCAAAGATAATATCGTATAAAAGATACCAACGTCCAGTATTTCTCAAGTGGTCATCTCTGCAGTGCGAAAACATAGAAAAATGGGCGATTTATTATAAAATATTGATTCCTGAGTAATAAAATAAGCGGTATGGGATAATTTCTTTGTAAATAAGAACTACGACACTGGAACACAAGTACTGAGATGCGCAATAAATGGACACCTAAACTGACAAGTGTTACATCGACTGCCAATGCAGCAGTACAAACACTCTAATTTTAGGTTTGTCTTGCTGTTAGGATTAATGTTTGCTCTGAATAATTTTCCAGCAGCATATCTGCGTTCCTGGAGGCTGAAAATTTAACATCGACTTTGCAAATTTCTTAACAATGACTGTTCTTGGAATAATATGAGCTATTAGACGATTTTAGCGCACCGTAGACGTACTGACGGAGGCGTATACCGGTTTACCGCACCTCTCTTGCGCACGCGCAATGGCTCCCTCTCACCCCAAGAATGCCACTGCGCATGCGCAAGAGGGGTCCGGTAAACCGGTATACGGCTCCGGGAGTACGTCTCCGGTATGCTGAAAACGACTATTGATATATAGCTTCTAGACGCACCGCGGTGGCTCAGTGGGTTTGGCGTTCGGCTTAAGATGCCAAGGTTACGGGTTAGATTCAGGTAACGAATGCCGTATTTTGATGGAGGCAAATACAAAAAAATTCTTGCGCTGTGCGATGCCAGCTGATATTAAACAACTGCCGATAGTCTAAATGAATGTGCAGCCGTCCACTACGGCGTATTCCATAGCCGCATGTGTCGCTTCAGGGACGTCCAACAAAACATGTGATTAACACTTTAACGCATTCCTAATACCGTCGTGGTCTTGCATAAACTGCGTTGTTCAGAAAACATGGATAGGAGTTGGGGCTTAAACAACAGATGACACTGATATGCAAACTAGCAACTAAAAGTTTATTTCAGTAACAGTTCAGGAAATTAGCAACTAAAAGTTTATTCCTGGTAACAGTTCAAAAAATTAGCAACTAAGTTTATTCCTGGGAACAGTTCAAAGGCACTTCATGGCGAAAAAAAAATATCGAAACGCGCATACAAGCCAAGATCTGGCTCATGGGGCAAAAAAATTCCTCCCGCATCCTTATCCAGACGAAAATTCTTTCTTCGCTAACAACTGAATCAACAGATTATTATTTTTTTCCCTGGTAAGCACAATCGGTGGCTCGCTTACGCGCGGCTCCTCTTGCAGGGAACACTCTCAATAGAACTAAGTATCTGTTCTGTGCTTGAGTTTATCCTGCTTTAAAAATGCCTAGAAGTGAACTCAAGCCATGGAGGCGACTGTTCCTGGCCGCACATTTGGCTTTCGAAAGGCTTCCTTTATTTGTTAGCTGCAAAGTAATACAGCGGCCTTTCTGGGAGTGTGAAGGGTGCAGCCTGCGGAGAGCGTGTTTATTTATGGCAGGGAATATACTGGGAGTAAAATGTTCGCACATTATTTGCTAGCTGCTTCACCAGTGACGATGTGGCATGTTTGCCTTGAAGTGGATGAAGCAGGTATTTTTAAGTGCACCACTACTAAACAGGAAAGGCAACAATGCTACGCGACCATGAGTCTCCACTAGTGTACAGCTGGCCGAAAAGGAACGCCACCCACCTCGTTGCCTGGCGCTTATGTTTGTTGAGACCACGCTGGCTGCTCGCCGTGAAAGTTAAATCCGTGAGAGACAATTTGATGGGTGTATAGGAGTTTCCTAGAAATCAGTCCACAGTATTCTTTCTGCATGTTTGCACTACCTGACTAAGTAGAACTGTTTCTGTCTACTTTGCTCATCAAAAACGGTTCTGTCCTGATCAAATTTTTTTGCCTTTCGTAATTTTCTCAACAACCGCCCCGCCTCAGTAATCGCGCGGACCGGCTAGTTGGCGCTGATGATGACAGGAACCGGAGGCTTGAGTGCATGTTCTCGTGACCGGACGCCGCAAACGACGAGTGTAGCAGGGGAAATTACACCTCCTTATCATCATCACCGTTATCTTTAGAAGCAGTATAAATAGGCGCACTGCAGGACAATGACTGCCCCAATGATCTCCATTAACCCGGCCTTGAGCCTACTGCGGACGCTTCATCTCCGCAAACTTCCTGACCTCACCTGCCCACATCGCTTTCTGCCGTTTTCTGCTAGTGTGACTTTTCATGGAATCCACTCCGTTACCGTAATGATCGAACCATCGGATATCTGCTGTCGCCTTTGCATACCCTGCGTGTGTCCACTGTTCATTTACTCTTCTTGATTTCAGCTAGGATGCCACTATAGCTAGTGTTTGTTCCCTATCCCACTGGGCTGTTTTCCTGTGTGCGAAGTTTACCCCTATAAATTTGCTTTCCGTAACTGGCTTTGCTGTCCTCAATTTAAATTTAATTTTAATCGTTTTCATTAGCCGCGAAGTTTCTGCCCCATAAGTGAGTAGTGCATGTTACAGCGAATATATACACGTTTCTTTTGCGGCACATTCATATGCTGGTATTCACGACCTGATAGTGTCGGTCAAATGCACTCCATCCCGCTCCCATTCTCGCCGCTATTTTATTCTTATGGCTAAATCAGCGACTACTACTTGCTCAAGACCGATGTAGCACAACTTCCAATAACCAGCTACGTATGCTTAACGGTTGGTTCTTTCCCAAGCTGCCGAACACCGTCTTGTTTTTCTTCACACTAATTTTTAATCCACCCGTTCTGCTTTTCCTAAGTCCTCAATCGTGCCCTGCATTTCTTTCTCTTCTCTAAGCTCCGTAGGAGACCAGAGCTATGAGCAAATCTAATATTATTATGGTTGTTCACCAACTTTCATCCCCTGCTCTTCTGAGCTGAGCTCTCTGTCCAGCCCTTGTGAACACAAAGTGAAAACAAGTAAAGATATTCTGTCAGCTTGCGTAATCCCTTTTTAATTGGTATTTTATCTCTTTTGCTGTGGAGGAGTATGATTGCTGTGTCGCACATGTATATGATTTACAATACCTTTGAATTTTCCTCTTCCACAATTTAGTCACGGATTGCCTCCATGACAGCTGATATTTCAGGTAAATCTAATGATCTCGTACTGTGCTAAGACTATAACTGGGGAAGTGTTATGCTCTGCGCATTTCTTTGGGACCTGATTGATTTTCCAAAAATCCGCCTGTGTTTTAGTGAACTGAAGCCTAGGCTTGCTTAAATGCTATTAGAGATTAAGTTGGTAAGTAACTTGTAGGCAGTATAAACTAATGCGAATAAAAGTGTTCACGTTTTTGGCATCCATTTTCTTACGGATTAAGATGTTAGCGTCTTTCCATGCTGCCAATAGGCTCAAGCCCATGAGACAGTGCGTATATACTACATGTGTGCAAGGCTTAAAGCGGTCTGATTCAGCTTTTCTCCTAAGCAGATCTTGCAGGGATGAAAAAAAAGCAACAACAGTAATGGAAGAGCAGACAACAATGCCAAAGAAGAGGAGAAGTAGAAGGCCCTTTTTAGTGATCACCACCTAAAGCTTAGTAATCTATTTACAAAAATTTCCTGCGGGAGGACGAAAAAGGTAGAGATGAACCGCACTCACTAGACACGCGTGCAGACATGCACACAAATGATTGTCACTCGGTCCGTATCAGACAGGGCCTTCGCTGCAATTACGTTCAGACTGCATTCCATCGACGTCCATATAATATCGCCAGGTTGAGAACAGAGTTAAAGGGGTTTACAGCGCAGACAGACAAACACAGGAAGAAACGAAGTGACAGAACCAACTAGCCGTCTAGCCTGCAAAAACTGTCTCGCGAGAACAGAGTACCGAAGGAGGCTTAATTCAGTGTTTGAACTTCTGCGTGATCGCGTAAAAAGACTGAAGCTAAAAATAAAATGTTAAACATTTTCTTGGACATTACAGGCTGAGAATATTGTGCTGTTGGATCGAGCCTGCGACTTTTTTTTTGCGTCTACGATTATGAGGCTGCATACAAGGTTTCATACCCTGAAAACAAGCGTTATGGGATGAAGTCTCTAGCCAAACGATGTCCGTTTCCTTCACACTAACAGCGCGCTGTACATGTTTCTGCGCAAGTGTAAGCTTTGGTGCTCCACGTTATCGCACGAGCTACTCCTTGCATATATAAAGTCTTCGTAACCTAAAAGCAATCGGTAAAAGTTTCCTATCGTTTCAGGGAGCACTTCACAATTCGTGCAACGAATGTTACGCAATCCGGGCAGGTCAAAGCACTACTCATAGCACCATAGGTATATGATAGCTACCATGGAATTCAACGAAAAGAAAGTTCAAGTTTAACAGCCGACATTTGGCAGAGAAGGAAGTCTTAAATGGGCAAATGACGAAGAGAAGGAATAAGAGCATAACTGATGAAGCCCTGTACCTGGCATACAGGCCATATACGATGTTTGGAGCTTCTCGTGTTCATATCGTCACTGAGGGCCGATTATTGCAGCTGTAGCTGCAGCTGGCAGCTCCAGCTGCGCAACGCCGGCCGAAATACACTCCGACTTACCCTGCATTATTTGTTCAAGGAGGCTTTAACCAGACTGCAGGCTTATACATTAACTAAAGAAAGCATAATCGCATGTTAAAAACGTGGCCCAGAACTTACTTGTGTAATAAACGTACTGCAGTCTCTACGTCATGGAGTCGCAACAACTTCTGTTGCCAGAGTAGCCAAAAAGTACATAACAGAGCTGATTTCTGGGTCAGGTGGTGGCCCATATGTGCTAGTCGTTCCCGTATGTCTCCCGCGTCTTCGTTCGAACCGCGAATATCTATTTCTTTGTTCAAAAAGTCTGAAGCTGTGGTGCGATTGTGGGAACGGTTGTAAGCATGCTGGTAGCACGCCTGAATGCATTGGATTCCGGTATATGTTGAAACTGCTGCTGAAGTTGCTTGCAGCTCTCACTTTTCGCGATGTAGTTCGAAAATAGTCGAGGTGAACAGAAGTGTCAGCGGGAGCACAAGGACCAAATGGCGATGGAGATGCGCGTCTAGCATTTTCGTGTACATTATTTCTCTAAATTCTCTATCTGCTCTTCTTAGCTCTTTCTATTCCTACTTTTTCATTCTTACACTCTCCGCACCCAAGTTTGAAGCCATTTGTATACCTTTCATTCTGCGCATCATCTTTTCACGGTAAATTTTCTGCGGCGGATTTAAAAGTATCGGTTGCATCGTGTCCAAGATTCGAAATGATGCATGCTGGAATTTAGTGAAATTGCAGGCTTTGGTCAAACGCTAAGCAAGCGAAAAAATGTCACAAATCAACACCGACTGCTCGTCATGTTAATATCGTTGACTTTGGTAACGTTACTACAACTCCACCCATAACCCGCCCCACTACCTCCTCATGGGAAACTGCTCTGTCAAGCTCTAGCCTGGGCGATCAGCAGCGACTGATCGCGGGGCTCCGCAGGACATCAGAAGCTATAAGAGTCCTGGACTGAGGGCCTCGCCCACGAGGACGGTTCTGTCAGTCAACTTTTCTAAATAACGTTTTCCTTCTCTCCTAAAACTCCAAATATGTAGTTCATTTTCTCTGCCGCCGCGCTCAGAATACATTTTAGTCCAGGTGCTCATCGCGGCCTTCGACTCTTCCGCTCCCTTTATCCGAGTGTTCTGCTTTTTACTCTGAATTTGAGAAAACTTGATTTAAGAAACTCGATTTTGCAGAACCTTCCTCCTCAGCCATGTACATGACTGGAAAAAAATAAACCTTCAACCTTGAGCCTTGCAACATGAAATGAAAAACAGGGAAAGACCACTGAAGCCATGGCGAGAGTAACAACTGCTGCGGTTGTTGCTTTTAAAGGTACACTTTAGATTTGCATCTGCAGATGTGATTTAGAAGACTTACTTCAGAAGACATGCTTTTTGTTGATCATATAGGCCGTGTGCTTTAGGAGATTGTACTATTGTGGAATGGTTTGAGGAAGTAAGCTTTTAAAGCAGCCGTGCTTTTGTCGTAAAAGTTATAATACGACTTTCCTTTATGTGCATATGCTTTATTAGAACTAGCTTCCATAACTTAGTTGTACAAGACAGCTTTCCCGATGTTGACGGCATCACTGTCCCTATCACAGGATATCGCAACTGAAAACTGTAGCAGCCACCCGCTTGCCTGAGGAATGTGACCTAGGTAAGCAGAGAGCTTCAGGGTCGTGACGGCCGAGATGTGAGTGCTCAAAGAATGTGCCCAATAAGGTCATGTAGTCTAAGTGAACATAGGAATTGGTAGTGTGCAGTGTGTTGCGTCCGCCCCGAGAGACGGAGAAAAGTCTGAGAGTGTTTTTGCTATTGTTTCTTTTGACCAAATTCACTTGTTTGGCATGTTCTGTGGTATTGCACATTTCGGAAAGGGCAACCGTTTTCACTTCTGGGCCCAGAAGTAAGGTAGAAGGTTTGGGTTGGTTTATGATTTATGGAGGTTTGACGTCCTAAAGCGACCCAGGCTATGAGGGGATGCCGTAGTGAAGGGCTCCGGAAATTTCGACCACCTAAGGTGCTTTAACGTGCACTGACATCGCAAAGCACACAGGCATCTAGCATTTCGCCTTAATCGAAATTCGACCACCGCGGACAAGATCGAACCCGCGTCTTTCGGTCAGCAGCCGCGCGCCATAACCACTGAGCTATCACGGCGGCTCTAATGTAGAACGTATAGGAACTTTTAATGCAGGCATGCATTTCACAGCTATATTTTTGCCTCTCTTTGTCCGCAGACCGTTATCTGTCTGTCCGTCCACACCTCGACAAAGCTCCAGAGTATAGAACACACGTGGAAAGGAATATGTTTGACTATGGCCTACTGTGATTGAATGTGTGCGTAGATGGTGTCTTCCGGAGTGGACTATTTTATACTGTGAGTGAATGTGTGTATGGAGTGTGGCACTACAATGGCCTATGTTCTAGTGTGACTGAATATGTGCATAGATGGTGACTTCTGGAGTGGACTGTGATGTGAACTGTGTGGATTGATTGTGTGCATAGATGGTGACTGCGGGAGAGAATGTGTGCTATTATAAGAGACTGTGCGCTTAGCGGGGTAGATGCGGCATTGTTAATATCGAAGGGACGCTGTGGTGGAGCAACTACCGGCAGACAAAGCAAGGCTAACCCCACCTGTAGCAATTAACACCTCAACCTCAACCTGAGTGGTATTTAGCACACGCCGTTGAAGTGCCAGTATCGGCTGCGGCAAAGCGGCGCGATGAGATCGTTTGTGCCGACGCGAGCAGAAGGCGCTGGTGCTCATTTCACCTGGCATGCAGGCCGTAGAAGTCTATGCAAAATACACATGCTCATGTAATAGCTTGCAATTTGTGCGACATGAACGACAACAGCGTTGTTAAATCAGTCACTAATCTAGTAAGCAGGAAAACACACGAAAAAAGCCAAGATTGATATAAAAGACACCATATGAGATATAACGTATTTCATCTTATGAAGCCACAATATTCTCACGTTATGATCAAAGAGAGACTCCTTCAAAGCGCTTCAGGTTTTTCACAGCGAGACCCGAATCTGCGACATCCCCCCAAAAAAACAGTGGACGC
This sequence comes from Amblyomma americanum, assembly GCA_030143305.2. Taxonomy (NCBI): domain Eukaryota; kingdom Metazoa; phylum Arthropoda; class Arachnida; order Ixodida; family Ixodidae; genus Amblyomma; species Amblyomma americanum. The sequence continues at coordinate 108,354 of JARKHS020026395.1, read as the reverse complement.
CACCGCTTGCACACAGGCCGTATACCTCACGCAATGTTCCACCTTTGTTGCCATCGCGTACACTCTAAACTGAAAGCAAGTCCAGCTTTTTCGGGAAAAAGTTTTGAAAATTTGAATATTGTAAGACACTGTTATGGAAATATTCAAGGTACTGGTCCATTCTTCTGATATGTAGCGAAATATTTCTTTTAAAGCGTTTCCATTGCTCGCATCGAACAGTTAAGACTGCCATAGAAAACCAACGGGAAATGCTTTCGAGGATAGCAAAAACGTGACTAGAAATAAAAATACAAGACTGCCGTCGGGTGATCTGCGTGTATACTGATTGTTATAGTGAAATCTTACATTATATGAAAAAATTGCATTCATAACGGGTTTCCCGCTCAAAAATGCATTTGTCCAGAATTGCTTAGTATGAGTAAAAAGGAAGTAAGCTGTTCTCTAGCACAGTGCACTAGAGGGCAGCCCACTCCACTTTTTACTCCCATTAAGGCGTATTCTTGTTTAGAGTGTATGACACGCGGTCGATTCCGTCGAACGCTTATAAATGCTTCTCGGGCTCTCTATGCGCGCCTGTGTTGAAGTTAAAGCTGCAGGGTGGGACGCATGGTCGTTAGACTCCGTCAAAGAATTCGAAACGATTTCAGAGTGGTCCTGCATTTGAAGAGGCTCAAAATGAAAGGTGTCGCCTGGCCTGCCTGACCAGGCGCACAGCAAGGTCTTGTACGCGGACTGTCTTTTCCCTATACTTTTCGACTGTTCCTTTAGTCGGAGAATGAAAGAAACAAGCATCAAAACATGTGACAGGGAGGCATGATTTAAGTTTGGTGTATTTAGACTTTATTTCACATGTAATAGAAAGCGAATGGATTGTGTAACGGGAAGCGCCTAGGTTGTGGTCCTTGAGACGCTCAGAGGGCGACGTGAGTCTGGGACTGGCCGGTGGTCACGTCGGTCGTAGTTGTAGTACCACCAGTGACTGTAAAAGATGAATTGAGAATTTTAGCACACGAGTGCAGCTTATATATGAACACGCAAGGGTGCTATAACGGGCGACGCGCCACGGTTAATGTTGTGGAGAGAAATGATCAGTGCCGGCAATTCGGCGACTTTGGTGCTGACGAGCGAAGTATGGGTTTAATCCTGTCTGAGTGGTTGTTTTTAGAGGTGGAGAGCTTTACTCTGCATTGTAAAACAGTGTGTTTGCAGAAATTGTTTGGATGTTGCAAGTTGTGTGTGGAAATACTGATAAAACACTTGAGGTGGTCCGAGCAGAGAATTTCTCCATAAAGTCGTAGTGCGTGACAAGGTAGACTGTACGACCTAATTCGATAGTTTTGACACGCGCCGTTAAGCAAAAACCAGCAAAAAGGCATGGAAGCGGCTGTGTTTAGGAAAAAAACGAAGTCTAGCTGGCGCAAGACGTGAGTGAAAAGACATCTCAGGCGCCAGGATGCGTCCAACATATCTCAGATAGAAAACCGCACATTGCGAGTGCTGGCACGCCCTCAGACGTTGAAAAAAAGCCGTAGCTTCGTATGATGCGTTACGGAGTTAGCGATTAAAATTATTTCTTCTCTCGAGAATTCATATGAAATTCTCAATCAATGTTCCCGACACCCTTTTGAGCAGCTACTACACAGATTTAATCGTGCGCTTTATGGCAGGGCCTCTTCAAATGACGTCATCTATTAATGGGTTTGTTAATGAGATAACTGTGCAGACACTATCTGAATGACCACCCCTCGCTATTCAGTGCTGTAGCTTTTCGCGAGAAGAAAGCATGCTATAAATGTAGACTGTGTTTAGGTGTGATTGCATTCATGCGAAATTGACTGTGGGCCTGCTCTGCGCAAAGTTTAACGTACCTGTTTCTACAGAGCCGGGAGTGAGGACATGGGTCCTCTCCTTGTCGGTGTGGGTGTGGATTGGTACGGGCTGTTCCACAGGAACTTCAACCGGATTCGGAACTGGCTGTGGAACTGGGTATGGCTGCGGGACTGGGTGCGGAACTGGGTGTGGGACCGGCACGGGGACCGGGACCGGCGTTGGCACTAGCCGCTGGCGTACAATGCCGATGTAGACGGCCTGTGCGATGGGGAGGCCAGTGGACGGATCAGTGATCACGCGCCTGTCATTAGGGAAGTGCCTGAATCCTCCAGGGCCACCAAAAGGGCCGAAACCACTGCCTCCGAAGGGGCCGAATCCGCCGAGACCTCCGAAGGGGCCGAGACCGCTGAGGGGTCCGAAGGGGCCGAGTCCGCTGAGACCTCCGTAGGGGCCGAAACCGCTGAGGCCTCCGAACGGACCGAGTCCACGTCCAAAGGGGCCGTAACCGCCGAGGCCTCCGAAGGGGCCGAGACCGCTGAGGGGTCCGAAGGGGCCGAGTCCGCTGAGACCTCCGTAGGGGCCGAAACCGCTGAGGCCTCCGAACGGACCGAGTCCACGTCCAAAGGGGCCGTAACCGCCGAGGCCTCCGAAGGGACCGTAGCCGCCAAGACCACCGAGACGTCCAAAGGGGCCATAGCCGCCGAGACCTCCAAGAAGGCCGTAGCCAGGGTAGCCCAAGCCGCCCAAGCCACTCAAGCCGTACAGACCACGGCCAAAGCCACCCAAGCCGTACAGGCCACGGCCAAAGCCACCTAAGCCGCTCAAGCCACCCAAGCCGTACAGGCCACGGCCAAAACCACCTAAGCCGCTCAAGCCACCCAAGCCGTAAAGGCCACGGCCAAAGCCTCCCAAGCCGCTCAAGCCGCCCAAGCCGCCCAAGCCGCCCCAGCCGCCCAAGCCGCCCAAGCCACCGAGGCCGAGGCCAGATCCGTAAAGTCCTGATCCTAGGAGTCCAGCGCCGCCAAGGCCGTAGCCCAGTCCCCAGCCACTGCTGAAGCCACCGCCGTAGGCGCCTCCGTAGAGCCCTCCGCCATACAAGCCACCGTAATACGCTTCAGCGTTGAAGCCTGCATCATGGTGAGCAAGAACAGAGGCAAAATAGGTCAGCACTAAAGGCAGGTAGTGCATAAGCAGAAAAAATAAAAATTCAGATTGGAAAATCGGCAGGCCGCACTGTAGTGTACGAGAAATTGAGAGCAGCGGGTGTTACTGAAGAGACTCTTGCACTGAATGCTTTGGTCCTGAGACCTTTCAAACCACTGGCTAATCAACATGAAATTTTGAAAGAGTATATGTGCAGGAGCTGCCTTGTGCCGGCCTGGAGCAATTCCTTAGTTATTTGAAGTTGCGGTTTTGCATCATTTAATAGTGAAAACATCTGTGATGATTTTCATCTGATTTTTGCAACAATTGGAGTTATTTTCTCTAAGCACTGAACACTTGCTGTACTGCCCTACTTTTTGCACACTTATTAAGGGCATGATCGCAAGTTTCTGGAAGCAGAGTTGGCGCTTTCAAATACCAGGTATCGATAATTTTGAGTACTTTCCGGGAGTATAAATCTGCCTGTCGTCCAGTATGATTTAGTGGTGTACTCTTGTAGCGAATGTGTCTCTTCAGGTGCGGGGCATTGTAGGAAGTAAAGGTACATTGCACTAAGCAGTCGGCTTGATTCTTTGAACAGTGTGACCTGACTAATTTGCCTAGCCACATCGAGTATGTGGGAAAAGTCTGTGATAAATGAATGCATAAACTAGTGAACGCAACATTTACACTGCAGGATTAAAATTGCGAGCCATAAAAATTTGAAGGATTCCATAATAAAGCGCCATACGTGCAGTAAACATTGTCATGACTTCGTAAATGTTATTTCGAATTAGGAGTAATGGGGTGAGCATTTTTTACACTTCTGATTTCATCATTGCTCGTCTGGGAATTGAGGCTACTGCAAAGTTCAGAAAACCATTGCAACGCTTCCTGTTTTATCGGAGTGAACGAATACGTCAGTAAGAATCTGGGCGAGTCACGCTCGTTTCAGACATGTAATGGCACCTCGAATCAAATTCAGTAATTAGTATAGATAGCACCTCCTCGTGATTGCGACTTCACGGCGACTTCACGGCTATCCAGACCACCTGAGGACTAATCCTTGGTAAAATTTCCTTGGTAAAATAGTGATTTCATGGTGCGCGTCATGCCGCTCAAACAGTGGGGAATTAGCACTAACGCGGTACGAAATACGACTTATATCCGCATTACTACGGTCATACTGCTCCACTGAGCTTGCGCTGGACAGCCGTTTCTTTTTTCGTTTGGCAAGACTTAAGGAACCTGTGTAGCTTAGCGTTATAGTCCCTTGCCGGACTCATGCGGGCGAATGTCAGAATCAAGTTTTTTCTTTAACTAGAATAATCATTAAAGATGCTTCTTGAGCACAATTTTTCTTAAACACCGTGCTAAAAAACAATTACCAATTTATATGCATTTAGAGTGCCTCAGCGCTCTAAAGCGGATTTCATTTCTTACGCGAGGAACCAGACAAGGACTCCGTATATCACATATCCTCTAGCTTCGATCCTGCAGGCGTTGCTATATCATGAAAATTATTCGCGAAATTGCTATAGAGTTAGAGCACGTCCTTATTCTAAGGGTCAAGAGGAAGGTGAGCCTGTTTACCCAGAGAGAGCAGTGCGACAGCAACGAAGAGCTTCATGCTGCCGTGGCGAGAGGACCTTCTGTTGGAGTGTGCGTCCGCCGCCGGAGAAAGGTAGTTTCTCAAGACGGCGCTCCTGCCTTTTGTACCCGCTGCGTCCGGGGCCTAGACCATCCGGCAGGTCCTGATCCTGGGCCGAGAGTCAGGCCGCGCGCTGAAAAAGCATTGTTTCACCAACAATCCCGCCCAGTCCGGTGTCGTGTCGTGCGCCGATATCTATCTTTTCATTTGTTGCATCTTTTGTAGGGGCGCATGTCGCGGACTTTCCCGAACACGCAGGTGGCAGCTCTTCGAGAGATTGTTTACTGGCTTCTAACAGTGCTGAATCTATTGTAGCGCTGCGCAAATCCGGGGTACCGAACAATGCCGCGAGGACCATGTATTTTTTTTTGCTCATTCTTTTGAACTCGTGCACCTGGCTTTTAGACCTCGCTTGACTAAGGAAGTTTTGTATCGGCCCCGTTGGCTTGTCCGTAATCGATGACACAGGTAACCTGCCCTGGCGAAGAGTATTTTGCGAAATAAGATTCATCTGTCCCGGAGTAAAGGAAGTTTAAGCGAACCTGAAGTTGCGGTAAAGAAGAAAAGTTGTAGGCTAGAATTAACGTTAGCATCGAATACCGGGCCTACCGGGTAAACAGGCACAATAATTCAGCGATAGGGTTAGTTTCAGGGCAACTTAAACTTTTCTCTTCGCCAAGTTTGTTCACGAGCTTGACAAAGGTAAACGCTTGAGTTGTGAAGGAGAGACTCAAAAATTCACTTCGTTTTTTTTTTCATTGTTATTTTACACATCGTCAGCTTCGCCATGCAGAGCGCTGCTTCTGGTCGCAGCTCCTTGTTCAGAAAAGAGATGCGTTGTGTTGGGTTTTATGGCACATAGGAAACTAAAAGCTATCATGCGCCAAGCGCCGTCATGGCCTTCATGGCCAATGAAATGCCATTGAAAAGGTTTTGAGATCAGTCTGCCCAACATTAAAGGGTCGTCCCGCTAAGTCATTCTGGACAAGTGAACCGCTGTCCTATTATGACGGCACATCCTCAGCGGACTAGCAGCTTAACGAGGAGGTGATTTGCGGAGTTACGGGAAGAACGCGCAGTTGCAGGATTGGTTGTACACTAAAAATTTATCGCTTGTGTTCTAACTCGTGCAACCAAATATTTCCTCACGTCATGTTCAAGTTTGTATAGTGAGGTGATGGGCATTAGGGAAGCGAAATAAAAGTTACGATACATGCAGACTCGACGTCACGAAAAAAATGATTTCCGCCATTGTTTTTTTCATTACTTTAATTAGTTTTCATTCACTAATTTTTTTATTAAAGTGGTGTAGAAACGAAAGCTTCATGTTAACTTTTTGGCGATATAAGAAGGAACAGTTGCGACACGCACAAACAATACATAAGTGCTTAGTTATTCTCTATGGTTTCTTCTTTGTCCTTGTCTCTTTAGCTCAGTAGAAACAATGCGTAAAAAAACTGTTTTCCTCTCTCTCCCCTCTTCACACTTGTATCTTTAGCGCAGTAGAAGCACTGCATCAAAATAAACTAGCCGGACAAGTTTTATTGAAGCAAGGCCCTAAAAACGAGAGAACTTGAGAAGATATACCCACGTGTGCTTGAGGTGATCCGTTAAAGCATTTCAACCCTCGAGTTTCGGTTTCGGTTCCCGCGGGCTGTGACGTCAGAGGGGAGTACACGCAGCTGCCCTTATTCGCGTGCGCTCACGGAACAACGATGCACTGCCTTTTCCGTGGTCTGTTGTGAATTAAAGAATCTCCACGGGTGACGTGCGCTCACAGCAGACGACGTAGCATCATATGCGTCACTGTTCTGCGAGCGCACTGCCACTTTAGGCTCGTGTGCGTACTGATCTTTCACGTCAGAGTCCCCGGAAATCAAAACTGAATGTCTAGGAGAAAAAGAGTGATGTAATATTTTACTTAAAGCATAGTGTGACATACTTTCTGCCGTTTGGTCGTTTCTAAAGGCTTGCGCCCCATTATCAGTAAAATAAAGTAAAAGAAACCCAAACCTTGTGTATACTCTTTTAACTGACATTAAAAATTACCTACGCCTATACCACCATGGGGTCATGGGTAGTAGACGTAAAAAAAATAATACTCTAGGAACCGAGAGACAATTTTGAGCTAAATAAGACAAGAATAAAATGGAAATAACGGACACATAGGAAGTTTAGTCACAAGATCGAAGCCGTGGGCGCGGCTGGTCTGAGAAAAGTTGTTTTGTTCTGTGCTGTGAATGTTGTACTTGGCGCCATTAACTCGGCCAAAGCATGCTGAATAAGCCAGTTCTCGCGCCAACTACCAGCTCTTGCTTTTTCGTGGTCGTTGGGAGGCAATGACGGCGTTCATTTTTTAAATGTGAAAGCATTCGGAGAGCCATGACGGCGAAAACCGACCGGTGTCGGCGCCCATCTAGAACGGCAGGAAGACCGGCTTAAACAAAACACCGTCTGTAATGACACAGCGGCTGTAATGAAACACAGGCTACGATGAAACACCAGCTTTAACTGAACTAGGGCTGTAATGAAACACCGACGATAGCAACTTGCTAAGGACACTCCAGTGAAAGGTCATAATGATTGCGTTCTAATCATGTTAGTAGCTTAGTGAAATTACAAGTATAACGGTCATGGTCGTAGTGGTGCGGGTTCTTCTCCATGCTGCAGAATGATAACATAAGGGAAGAGAAAACGGAATAGAATGCTCTCGCAGTTTTTCGGGATTAATCCAATTGGTCGCCCCTCATTTTTGTTGTTTTTTTCTTAAAGAACCACCACTGCGGTGTTGTGCTGAGAACTTCATGGCAGAAGTAGCGCAAAATCCGTCTCACAACTTTCTCACAGTAAAGTGGAAGATATATATATATATATATATATATATATATATATATATATATATATATATATATATATATATATATATATGTATATATATATATATTGTGAGCACAGTGCGTGACCCTCGTCTTCATCTGTGAATATTCATCATCATCTCGCATCTTCGTCTTTGGAGGAGTGGCCGCCACATTTGCCAGCGGGAATAATGTTGAAGGCAGTATTGTAGACGCATTGATTGACACCGGCGCCGCTGTTTCCGTCATCAGTTCTGCTTTGTGTTCCCATCTTCGTAAACTGCGCACTCCTTACTGCGGTCCTTCTCTCCGTGCTGCTAATGAAGAATTCATGCATCCTTCCGGTCTGTGTACAGCACGCGTCCTTATCAACGGCATCCTGCACCACATCGAGTTCGCTGTACTTCTATCCTGTGCTCACCCTCTCATCCTCGGCTGGGATTTCCTCCACTCCGCGCAAGCTGTAATTACATGTTGCCCTCCTACTCTGGAAGTTGCTGACTCCGACCCTTCTGACGCTCCTGATATTCCATCTCATCTTGGTGGCAAACAGCGCAACGACGCGGACAGAGTGGAAGAAAATACAGGACAAGCGCTGACTCACAACTGAAATTTATTTAAGGAAAGCAGTACATTTTATAGAAAAAGTGGCCAACTTATCAGCTAGTACATAGACAAAACCCAAGTTTCTACGTGGCATCGAGGAATGCAACCTCACTGTCATATAATGAAATAGATGGCTTACTGACACATAACCTTGTTTTTTTCTTCATGTGATATGCTTCCATAATCTCACGTGTTAATCGGGACCGGTGTTTGTAGAGGATATCACAGTAAAGCAATGAAGGAAAACAAAATTGGCAGACTCGAAATGGTCAACTAGATGATTACATTTGACCATGTTCGAGACTGCCAATTTTGTTTTCCTTCATTGCCTTACTGTGATATCCTCTACAAACACCCGTCCCGATTAACACGTGAGATTATGGAAGCATATCACATGAAGAAAAAAACAAGGTTATGTGTCAGTAAGCCATCTATTTCATTATATGACAGTGAGGTTGCATTCCTCGATGCCACGTAGAAACTTGGGTTTTGTCTATGTACTAGCTGATAAGTTGGCCACTTTTTCTATAAAATGTACTGCTTTCCTTAAATAAATTTCAGTTGTGAGTCAGCGCTTGTCCTGTATTTTCTTCCACTCTGTCCGCGTCGTTGCGCTGTTTGCCACCAATATGTACAACCAAGTCGCCCGTTTGGCTATTGTCCATCTCATCACTTGATCAACGCCGCGGACCATGTGCTTTATCCCGGCTCCGAAGATGTCATCTCAGTTGCTTCTGCCTACGTACATGCTGGGGACGTTTTCGCCACAGCCGTGCCCCGTCTTCTCTCCAGGGGCATTCTCCTCGTCGCATCCCTTCTTCGCTTCGTCAATGGGACTGCCCTTCTGACTGCGCTCAATACTACGTCTGAGCCCATTCTTCTGCGCGCTGGTACTAAAGTGGCTTCTGTGTCTACCATTCAACCTGTCACCGTTCACAAGTCGTGCTGGTACAAAAGAAGGATGTTTCCGTACGCTTTTGTGTCGACTATCGCGCCCTCAATAAGATCACTCGAAAGGATGTTTATCCACTTCCTCGGATTGACGACGCCCTCGACTGTCTCCAAGGTGCTCAATTTTTCTCTAGTCTTGACCTCCGATCCGGCTACTGGCAAATCCCCATGCATGAAGAGGACAAAGAGAAGACAGCTTCCACCACCCCAGATGGCTTATATGAATTTAACGTTATGCCGTTCGGCTTGTGCAATGATCCGGCCACGTTCGAACGCATGATTGACACCGTACTCCGCGGGCTGAAATGGAAAACTTGCCTCTGCTACCTGGACGACATCGTAATTTTCTCCTCGACTTTTTCTGAGCACCTCGCCCGCCTCGATGAAGTTCTAAGTGCTCTTTTCGCGGCCGGACTTCAGTTAAACACAAAGAAATGTTGCTTTGCTTCCACTTCTATCAAAGTTCTCGGACACGTCGTTAGTCGCAGAGGCATAAAACCAGATCCTGATAAAGTTGCTGCAGTACTGCATTTTCCCTGTCCCACACGGATTAAAGACCTGCGCAGTTTTCTAGGACTCGCCTCATACTTTCGTCGTTTCATCCGAGGTTTCGCATCCATCGCCGCACCTTTGCATCAGCTTCTTGGAGTCAGCACGCCCTTCGTTTGGTCTGAGGCCTGCGAGGCCGCCTTTACTTCTCTAAAGCAGGCTCCCACATCTGATCCGATGCTGGCTCATTTTGATGACAGCGCTACAACGATTTTGCACACTGACGCCAGTGGACACGGCATTGGTGCCGTTCTTCTGCAGCGCCCGCAATCTTCAACTGAGCGCGTGATTGCTTACGCAAGTCGTACCCTGACTGCAGCGGAGCAGAACTACACGATCACTGAACAAGAGTGTCTTGCAGTTGTCTGGGCTGTTCAGAAATTTCGCCCCTATTTGTACGGTCGCCAGTTCACCATTGTAACTGACCACCATGCGCTGTGCTGGTTGTCGTCACAGAAGAACTTGTCTGGGCGCCTCGGCCGCTGGATTCTCTGCCTCCAGGAGTATGATTTCACAGTCACCTACAAATCGGGAAAAAAAACACAAAGACGCCGATGCGCTCTCTCGTTGCCCCCTCGCCTCCGCAGAACCTCAGCGCTCTCCTCCTGTTGCTTCATCGCTCCCAACTACTAATTCCATCGCTACCCACGCCTCGACGGCCGCAGCCATTGATCTGGTGCCCGCTCCCGCTCTCGGCGATCTCGCTTCAGCACAGCGGGCCGACCCTTACTGCCGGACTCTCATTGAACGCCTGAGTGGTGCTATGCAGCCTCCAAATGCCCGCCTCCGACGCCAACTCAACTGTTTCAAGCTGGTTGACGGCATCCTTCTTTGGCACAATCATAGCCCCCTGGGTCACGCCTGGGTGCCTGTCATTCCCCATTCTCTTCGCCGTGAGGTTTTGCAGGCGCTTCATCACGACCCCGTGGCCGGCCACTTAGGATTCCAGAAAACATATGACCGTATAAAGCGCCGTTTCTTTGGCCTGGTCTCTCCACCTCTGTCGCCAAATATATTGCATCTTGCATCCCTTGCCAACGCCGCAAACGCTCCACGTCTTCTCCTGCTGGCCTTCTACAACCTCTTCCCTGTCCTTTCTCACCCTTCGAAGTCGTTGGTATCGACCTGTACGGTCCCTTGCCACTAACCTCATCGGGCAACCGCTGGATCGTCACAGCCGTCGACCACTTAACACGGTACGCTGAAACAGCCCCCGTTCCGTCTGGCTCTGCCTCCGAAATCGCCCATTTCTTCCTCAACGCCATTCTTCTGCGCCATGGAGCCCAACCTGTCCTTATCAGTGACCGCGGCAAGTCATTCCTCTCCAGCATCCTTGCCGAAGTTCTTCATGCTTCCCGGACCGCCCATAAAACAACTTCAGCCTATCACCCCCAGACCAATGGGCTCACCGAACGGTTTCACCGCACCCTGTCAGATATGCTGTCTATGTACATTCACCCCGCCCACACCAACTGGGACGCCATTCTCCCCTTTGTAACCTTTGCCTACAATACTGCCGTGCAACGAACAACCAGTTTCTCCCCGTTTTTTCTTGTGTTCGGTCGCCCCCTACCTTCACTCTCGAAGCATCTTTCTTCTCTGCCCCCACAACCTCTTGCGGCCTTTCCTATGACGAATTTACTTCCCGTCTTGCCTACTGTCGCACCATTGCCCGCCTGAACACTGACGCCTGCCAAGCCTCCCGGAAAACAACCTACGACTTCAAACACCGTGGAGTGCGTTTCTTCCCTGGTGATGAAGTGTTGCTGTGGACTCCTGTGCGTACCCCCGGATTGTGCGAAAAATTTCTCAGCCGCTTTATTGGTCCGTACACTGTACTCGAACAAACGTCCCCCGTGAACTATCGCGTTGCTCCTGTCCATCCTGCCCATGACCGGCGTTGTCGCGGTGAAGAGATTGTTCATGTGTCGCGCTTAAAGCCCTTCACCCGTCGCCCTACTTCCCTCTAACGTGCGCCCGGGACGGTCGCTTTCGCCCATAGGGGGAGAAATTGTGAGCACAGTGCGTGACCCTCGTCTTCATCTGTGAATATTCATCATCATCTCGCGTCTTCGTCTTTGGAGGAGTGGCCGTCATATTTGCCAGCGGGAATAAAGAGCTCGCCTGGTCCACAGTCTCACAATATATATATATATATATATATATATATATATATATATATATATATATATATATATATATATATATATATATATATATATATATATATATATATATATTGATTACGAGGCCGGGTCCGGCCTTCAATGGAAGTGGGTTACCATCCATCGCCCAGCAGGTCGCGGACGGACTGAGCCAGAAGGGCGGACGGATGCTTCAAATGGTTGCCTAAAACACCGCTGACCTTTACATATCCTCGCAACATTCTCGAGGTTGGGTGGAAGCTACGAGCGCCAGTCTACGACTTCCTGACTTTAGTGCTTGGCTCACGAGCGGGTGAGAGCAGCACAGCTGTGAAAGCCGTCTCACGCTCTAAGCTTCTGCACTACTGCGACAGAGTTGTGAAATGAAGTAGAGTACAACGATACCTCAGGTACCAGGGTTTCCGCGATATCTGCTGAGCAGAAAACGAACTGATAACACGGTCAGTGGAGAAAATATACCCGTCGCTGTCCACCAAAAAGCATTGGAGACTGCTTCTTTCGGCTGGTGGCACAATGTTGAGTTTTCTGGCATAACTACATTTGGAGAATCACTACTATGTCTGCAGAGGTCAGGTACAAAGCATTGATGCGTGATTGACATCGACACATATCGGAAAGTACGTTTAACACGCGCACTCTCCACCACTGGTGTAGCGTACACCTCGGTAATTCGGCATGTTCATCTAATCTGTCTGGATACGCTGTGGTCTGTGCACAGCCGGTTTGGGTGCGCTGATTTAAGCAGTAAGGAAAGCCAGGTTTCTCGTCCTTTAACGCAGTGGTGCATTAGTTCATAAGAACGGCGAAACAGGCTTGGCAAGCTGCAGGCACACATTCTCGACGTCGTCCTATAAATTTGACATTTAAGAACGGAGGAGAGGTAAAGGTACTGCCCGTCTGATTTGCTGGATAGAACGTACAGTCTTGCTGCGCTTCTTCACCGCGAAAGATGCTCGGCAAAGAGATGAAGCCTTGTGCAGCAACCGTCGACATGACGCGCGCGGTTTCGCCTCGACAGCTATTGGAGTGTAATGTAATAGCGACGGCTTTTATTGGTACTGCCTCTCTGGCGTTTGGCGCCAGTACTTGTTACTGATGTTTTGTTGAAACGGTAAATGGCACATGCCCACTGTGCGGGACTTGCCAAATTATAGTGGTCTTTCGTTTACACACAACGTGTCTTGCGGTGTAGTGCCATACGCATGAAGCCTGCTTGTGTTTGCGTGCGTGTAGAGGTTTCGAACATGTGGACCATAGAGCAAGCGTCGTCCCATTCCTAATGCAATACGTTCACGACACGCGGGTTTTGTTGATGGCGGCGTTTGTCGCAAGCAGAATTAGCCCCAAACTCGTTGCGTCGGCAGTCGCTCTGCCCGTGCTTCATAATAACAATGAACAGTCTTTGCCAAAAGTAACCACCCAAGGGTATTAGTTGTTTAGCTGTGATGCGGATCACTTATGGCATCTTGTAAGCTCAAAACCTGTATAAGGTAAAGAAAACCGTCCTCCTCACCTTTCGAGATATTTTGGTCTTAAGCGACGCCGTAAGGGATTCACTATATTGCTTAGCAGCGAACTCTGTTCCCTGACATGTCCAGCATTCTTCGAGAAAAATTTTGAATATTGGAAGACTGTAAGCTATTGAAGATGAGGCAGGCTATCGATGATGATGGAGTAAGCTACTGATATAGAAATACTGAAGGTATAATGGTCCATTCTTTTGATGTGTAGCTAAATTTTCCATTTATTCCATCGCTCGCATCGATCAGCTAAGACTGCCATATAAAATCAGCAGGGAACGCTTTTGACGATGGCAAAAAACGTTAAAAGCAAAAAATTCAAGCCTGCAGACAAGACATTTGCTGACATATTCATTGTTATAGTGAAATCTTACAATATATGAAAAAAATTGAACTCAGACCTTTACGCGTTCAGAAATGCTTTTGTCCAGAATTGTTGGGCATGTTACTTTTCGCAAAAGTGATATCTGCTACCACAAAGCCAGAAGCCCTGTGCACTCTGAATACGTACAAGGTGTCTTTGGTCCTCACTTCTTGGAACCTAAAAAAAAAGGCTTTTCTGTTGCGTTGATTTGGCATTTTCTTTGGAGCTGCGCTACGTTCCACCCGGTGCGCCCACGATCTACTGCACTAGCGTTTCCTCTTTGATAGTGTTCTTGTGGGTATGGGAATAGGCCGTAAATAAACCGCTGCCCAGGCGACACACTTTGTTCCGTATCGAGAGTAATATCGGGGACAAAAGTGTCGAGGATGCGTGAGCGGCAACTGAAGCCTAGAGTCCTGTTAAACAGTTACGTCCCCCTTCCCCCCTCCCTCGTCGCTGTTGGTCGGGGTGAAAACCAACCTCGTTTGCTGTTCCGTGTAGTAGTCAAGTGAGGTCACCGTTGGAAATTATGGAAACTGGTCACCCAAATAGCTTTCCACGTGTCCTGGGGGCTTTTGTTCCCGATATTACGTCGGACACCTCCTTTGGAGCTATGTAGTACGCACCCCGATTCGTGCGCATTGACCACGAACCGCGAATTGTGTTTTGAAATTGCCGCCTAAACGAGCAGGTAATGCTATTGACGAGCCGTGCGTGTATAATTCCATTTACTCAATGATACAGCGGCACAGTTCCGCAGGACGAATGAATGGATGTGTGCTAGGAGTGTCCCCTATGAAACAGCTTTCGGTTTAGCAGAGTCACATAGCGCTCAACAGAATAAATTTGATGAGGATGGATAAGAACACAAATAAAAGGAATATAGATGATGATGATGATGATGTACTCAGGCTTAATGGCACATACCCACCGCGGGGATTGGCTGGGGTGCATAGAGGTATAGATAGGAGTATACATGTCCTGCTTTTGGTTGCGCGTTTTCTTCTTCGTAATGATGCGCAAGTCATTAGAATACATGTACCATCGCGTGGTATTGACCCACAGCTTCTAAACAATTTATAATCTTCTTTCATGCTATTTCAGTTTCAGCAACCGCACGAGGGCTGTTAACGCAGAAGGTCAGTAGAGGTCACATGAGGCAGGAAAAAAACAACGAATATCGCTGCTTTTTCGTTTAATTCGCTCCAACGCTAAAGTAAGTCTGCTTCAAAAGTCGAAATGACAACGAATCAACAAATAGCGATTATATTGTGCTTTCTCACGCATAACCTGACCCACGGTCACCTTTGACGTCATAGCCACCATTAGATTCTTGAAATCGAAACAGCGTGGGAGGAAAAATTCAATTACAAATTATTTATTGCTTGTAGAGGAATACCAAGTGTTATCCATTGATAATGGACAGCACTTACAGGACAGCGAAGAAAACATGGAACTAAAATATGGTGTTTATACTCTATTAGAAGCCCCATTACAATGGTTTGATCCCGACAAGTACTGGCATAT
Source organism: Amblyomma americanum (assembly GCA_030143305.2). NCBI lineage: Eukaryota > Metazoa > Arthropoda > Arachnida > Ixodida > Ixodidae > Amblyomma > Amblyomma americanum. The sequence continues at coordinate 93,193 of JARKHS020026395.1, read as the reverse complement.
TATAGAACGTACACTAAAGAAATAACTACTCATAGGAGGTTACAGGATCAGATTTCTGCCGGTGCAAGATGGTAGAAAAGGTAACTGTTGCTCAACTCAGCTGAGCCAGGATATACAGAACGAAAGCTCTGTTAAGCATGGTTAGACACAGTTTAATTTTGGTTCATCTTTATTGTTTCAAGTCTTCAGCGAGAGCAAATTGTTACAAGGAGAGCAAATCACGTGATGCATCACGTTCCATAAGTGCAGGAGCGAGCGTCCAGAGCGGCGGACGGCGCAGCGGCGGACGTGACTGCCAAGCGAAAGAGCGAATCACGTGACACATCGCATGCCACAACTGGCGAGGAGGAGCGGCCGAGCAGCAGCCAGCGCAGCGGCGGACTTGACTGCCAAGCGCAAGAGTGAATCACGTGACACATCACATGTCACAAGTGGCGAGGAGGAGCGGCCGAGCAGAAGCCAGCGCAGCAGTGGACGTGACTGCCAAAGCGCAAGAGCGAATCACGTGGCACATCGCATGCCAACAAGTGGCGAGGAGGAGCGGCCGAGCAGCAGCCAGCGCAGCGGCGGACTTGACTGCCAAGCGCAAGAGTGAATCACGTGACACATCACATGTCACAAGTGGCGAGGAGGAGCGGCCGAGCAGAAGCCAGCGCAGCGGCGGACGTGACTGCCAAGCGCAAGAGCGAATCACGTGACACATCACATGCCACAAGTGGCGAGGAGGAGCGGCCGAGCAGCAGCCAGCGCAGCGGCGGACTTGACTGCCAAGCGCAAGAGTGAATCACGTGACACATCACATGTCACAAGTGGCGAGGAGGAGCGGCCGAGCAGAAGCCAGCGCAGCGGCGGACGTGACTGCCAAGCGCAAGAGCGAATCACGTGACACATCGAATGCCACAAGTGGCGAGGAGGAGCGGCCGAGCAGCAGCCAGCGCAGCGGCGGACTTGACTGCCAAGCGCAAGAGTGAATCACGTGACACATCACATGTCACAAGTAGCGAGGAGGAGCGGCCGACCAGCAGCCAGCGCAGCGGCGGACTTGACTGCCAAGCCCAAGAGTGAATCACGTGACACATCACATGTCACAAGTGGCGAGGAGGAGCGGCCGAGCAGCAGCCAGCGCAGCGGCGGACTTGACTGCCAAGCGCAAGAGTGAATCACGTGACACATCACATGTCACAAGTGGCGAGGAGGAGCGGCCGAGCAGAAGCCAGCGCAGCGGCGGACGTGACTGCCAAAGCGCAAGAGCGAATCACGTGACACATCGCATGCCACAAGTGGCGAGGAGGAGCGGCCGAGCAGCAGCCAGCGCAGCGGCGGACTTGACTGCCAAGCGCAAGAGTGAATCACGTGACACATCACATGTCACAAGTGGCGAGGAGGAGCGGCCGAGCAGAAGCCAGCTCAGCAGTGGACGTGACTGCCAAAGCGCAAGAGCGAATCACGTGACACATCGCATGCCAACAAGTGGCGAGGAGGAGCGGCCGAGCAGCAGCCAGCGCAGCGGCGGACTTGACTGCCAAGCGCAAGAGTGAATCACGTGACACATCACATGTCACAAGTGGCGAGGAGGAGCGACCGAGCAGAAGCCAGCGCAGCGGCGGACTTGACTGCCAAGCGCAAGAGTGAATCACGTGACACATCGCATGCCACAAGTGGCGAGGAGGAGCGGCCGAGCAGCAGCCAGCGCAGCGGCGGACTTGACTGCCAAGCGCAAGAGTGAATCACGTGACACATCACATGTCACAAGTGGCGAGGAGGAGCGGCCGAGCAGAAGCCAGCGCAGCAGTGGACGTGACTGCCAAAGCGCAAGAGCGAATCACGTGACACATCGCATGCCAACAAGTGGCGAGGAGGAGCGGCCGAGCAGCAGCCAGCGCAGCGGCGGACTTGACTGCCAAGCGCAAGAGTGAATCACGTGACACATCACATGTCACAAGTGGCGAGGAGGAGCGACCGAGCAGAAGCCAGCGCAGCGGCGGACTTGACTGCCAAGCGCAAGAGTGAATCCCGTGATACATCACATGTCACAAGTGGCGAGGAGGAGCGGCCGAGCAGAAGCCAGCGCAGCGGCGGACTTGACTGCCAAGCGCGCAGCTGTGGCGACGAAGGTGAAGATGAAGGTAGAGGTACCTGAGGTCTTATTTTACCCCGCGCAAATACTTCATTGGCATTCTCCACTCTACCTTGGCCAATCCCCCCGCGTGGGTATGTGCCATATTTACTGAGATGAAGAAGAAGAAGGTACCTGCCCGGCGCCGATTTTGCATATGCGGCGCGCCGCACGACCTTCGCGCGGCTCTTGCCAAAATGCGCAGGGGGACGGCGCCCGGGAGGGATAAGGTCACAGTCAAACTGTTGGCAAACCTCCCCGATCGGGCATACAAAACCCTATTTGAATATATATATACGCCATTTGGACCGGGGACACTTCGTTGCCACCCCATTGGAAGACATCATTGGTAACCTTTATCCCGAAGGCGGGGAAACCGGTAAACACAGACAACCTCCGGCCCATCTCCCTCACTTCATGCGGAGGGAAGATGATGGAGACGATGGTCCGTGACCGCCTCTCGGAATATCTCGAGAGCAAGAACATCTTCGCCGCCACCATGTTCGGCTTCCGACCTCATAAGTCCGCGCAAGATATACTTTTACAGCTTCATCGCGAGGTTCTCGAACCCATAGAACACCCACACAATGACAAGATAGTCCTAGCACTCGATCTGAAGGGTGCGTTTGACAATGTTAAACACGCCGTCATATTAAAACATCTTAGCGAGACCAACTGCGGTCCACGTACATTCAACTACATCAAGCATTTCTTAACCCCGCTTGGCCTATACACGCATACAAGAGACCGAGTACGGCCCATTTGAGATGGGAACGTGGGGCACACAAGGCGCTGCGTTGTCCCCGCTTCTCTTTAATATTGCCATGATGCACTTCCCGGCACAGCTGGCGGGTGTCGGTGGTGTTAAGCATGCACTGCACGCCGATGAAATCACAATCTGGGCTACTACGGGAAACATACGAGAGGTGGAGGAGTGCTTGCAAGCAGCGGCGAGCACAGTAGAACACTATGCTACGTACTGCGGCCTCCAGTGCTTCCCGTCCAAGTCTGAATTTGTGCATATGCGACATTATCCGAAATGCAGAATCTCTGTTCAGCTTTCTCTCGCCAGGGGCCCCATCCTAGAAGCGAAGGAGCTGCGAATACTCGGTCTCTTCATTAATGAGCATCGGAAGGCAGACAGGACCCTTGCCAAACTCCACAAAGTCGGCGACCAGGTGGGCCGAATGGTTCGCCGCGTTTCCAACAAGCGAGGAGGGCTGCGAAGTAAGGATGCGGTGCGGCTCGCCCATGTCTGCGTAACTAGTCGAGTACTGCACTCGACTCCTTACCTCCGCTTACGGAAACATGACGAAGATTGCTTGGAGGTTGTACTCCGAAAAATTTTCAAGTGTCCTCGACCTCCCGATCTCCACTTCCAACGCGAGACTGCTCGTGTTGGGGATGGTGAACACCTATCGGGAACTTCGCGAGGTGCATCTCGTTAACCAATACACGCGTCTTGCTCAGACCGTGTCCGGTCTCCGCCTCTTGGACCGGTTACAAAACAGACATGACCACGATATGATGTAACGGGTTCGAGTGCCCGAACTGTGGAGACGGGACCTCTACGTTCGACACCTTCCGACTAAGATGAACAAGGAGGATCATAGTGGCCGGCGCCAAGCGCGGGCGGATGCCCTGCACCGCCACTACGGATCAATGAAACACGTCTTCTACGTTGACATTGCAGACCCCTACCACTCCAGGGGGGAATGGGACACGGCTGTAGTCATACACGAGGGAAAACAGGTGGACGGGCTCTCGTTGAGAGCGCCCAGCTCAACTCATGCGGAGGAGGTAGCGATGGCCCTCGCAGCATCCCATCCCGACTCTAAATTGATCCTCACAGACTCTCACGGAGCCTGTCGTAACTTTTAGTTCGGTTGGATCACTCCACTTGCTCAGAAAATTCTTCACGAGAGTACTCGCGACTGCGATCCAACTCATCGCTAAATCATATGGATCCCCGGCCACCAAGGCATGCCAGGTAACGAAGCCGAACATGAGGCAGCCCGCGCACTCACTTACCGTGCGCCAGGCGTTTCTTGAGCGGACCTTAACCCAGATCACTGCCCTCTTATTTCTTTTAAAGACATTACTGAGCACTATCGTGCCGAGCACCGGCGCTGCCCGGTTCCTCTGAAGGGACTGGGTAAAGCTGGCGAACGAACTCTCCTTTGGCTCTTTACAAACATCCTGCTGTGCCCGGCAGTTCTCAAGCACTTTGACTCTTCTTTTGACGGCCGCTGCTTATTCTGTGGAGAAGTAGCCGACACTTTTCACATGGTTTGGGCATGCAGGCATAATCCTTCTCTTCCCCATCACCCCTTTTCCCCTACCCGAGAGGACTGGGAGGCGGCTCTGCTCGGCTGCCAGGAACTATCGGCCCAACTGGCCCTGGTTCGGCGGATCTGCGCAGCGGTCAGGTCCAAAAGATTCCCGGAATGAGGGACTCCGCCTTCTCTTGTAAGGAGCGAGACCCACTAGGGGCCTCTCCCCGAGCACCTCTCTGTATATATAAATTAATAAATGCTTTTCACCACCACCATCCCGTTAGGGGTCAAATTTAAGAGGCAAATGACCATCAGGCTTAGCATCGGAGGAATGAATCTTTTCGCTATAAAATACTGCATCACATGTTTTTGCTCCAGGGCTGCAGTATGTGGAAACACTTCGATGTCAGTACGCCATGTTGGTGTAAATGCAGGCTCAAGAGAAACTTTCATTGAAAGTATTTGATTTCACTGGTGCAAAGTGGACGACTTGAGTGCATCACCAATCTTGATGACTTAGTGCGTGTAAAGAAACGTTCGTTTCTTGGTGTTAGCCAAAGTGCTCTTGACGTGTTCTCGGTATGTGTTTGTATACTGTCCTGTTGTCTAAATAGGAAAAAAAGAAAAAAGTATTCTGTGTCGCAATCGATTATAGCTGCGTTTTTGAACCCATGAGAGAGCAGTTGGAATCCCCTTACTCAGAGGAAAGTTTTGCGCGTTTTCTTCTGGAGGAAAAATTAACGGCGTATAAATAATTTCATGTCCAACAGTCTCGGCCAAAAATTTTGAAAATTTGAAAATCGTAAGCTATTGATAATTATAAAAATATTGAAAGAAATTGTCGATTCTCAAAACCTTTCTTTTAAAGTGTTTCCATCGACCTCATCGAACAGTCAGGACAACCATAAAAAAAAAAAACCAGAGGAACGATTTTGATGACGAGAGAAAAACGTTAATAGAAAAAAAGTAAGACTGCTGTAGGGTTCTCTGCAGATGTATTGAGTGTTACAGTTAAATGTTCCATTATATAAAAAAATTGCGTTCGTAAGTGGTTTACCGGTCGAACTTGCTTTTGTCCGAAATTGTTGGGTGTGACCATTTCCCCTCGATATGTGTTACCATTTAGGTTGCATTCTTAGATGAATTTCAGCAAAATCGCTATTCCTAAAGCTCTGAAACTCGGAGGTTCCAAAAACTCGGAGGTGAAGCCGGAAGCTATGCACGGTACATCACCGCTGACAGAACAGAATTAGGCTGTCTGAACTTTCAACCGCAGCGGCGTAGGTGTCTGCCGAGGAAAGGTGCATGAAAAGTTGAGACACCACGATATTCGTCGACGCATGTCGGATACCTTGCGTGGTAGATAACTGCACCTCCTTCTGGCCACTCTCTTTCACCTTCCCCTGCTGTGGCATTCGGGTGCTGACCCTAAAGATACGGGATCGAATTCTTGCTTGCGTCGGCCACAATTCGATTGCGACGAAATGCAGATGCCCGTGTGCCGTGCGATGCAAACGCACGTGAAGAACCCCAGGTGGTCGAAATTAACCCGGAGCCCCCTCTACGGCGTCTTCCATAGCTTATGTGCAAACTGGGGACGTTGAACCTCACACACCACACCTTCCCCTTTCACCCTTATCCTTTCGCCCTCAGCGCTGCTCAGCTGTCTGGCTAAAGAGAGGAAGTTACAGCGTTATTATCTTGTGCGCAGATTAACCTGACGTAAATTTGTTTAATCTGGCTGGCCGCAAATTTTCACCGTGGCCATGTTCCTCGTATGTGATTGCATTGCGTCCATAGTAAGAATTTTCGTCCCACTCCCGTTAATCAATCGAAAGAACAGTTTTCATACTTCGATGTGCATATTGATTCAAGAGCAGGCGAGTTCCGTACTCAAGAAGAGGTTCGAAGCATGCTGGACGTGTGTGCACCAGCTGGTTAGCATTGCATACCGGACGGTGGCCCAGAAGGCCCGAGATGATGGTCGTGCTGGTGGGACCACCTGTCGCGCACTGCCCGAAATGTTGTCCGTGTCGGCAGTATAGATTTTTATGAAGCAAGATACATTTAGCTCAGGCATCTTCTGCATAAATGGCCGCACAAATGCTTGGAAGGGGAATTAGCTATTAGGATTAATTAGTTATTTATTTGTAATGAATAAAATTTCAGGCGTAAAATGTCTTTATTTGGTTATAAGTAATTACTATTAGTAAAATTTACGAAAGAATTACGAGTTCGTGACGCTTCTGCAGGCCTTCCGTTGGGTCCGCAGATCAGGAAAAAACAGGGGTAAAATGAGGCCAGAGCATCTTATCATTATTCATTGCGTTAATTGAATTACGAACGCATCCTAATCGCAACGTGAAAATTATGATAACTTTGTACGCATGATGCGCTGGTTTAAAACAGAAATTGTCCGGCTTTTCTTAAAGTACGAAGGAGCACAGATGCTTCGGTTTGCATACGACATCCTCAGATGGTTAACTTCTAAATGTTTTTTTCATCTCCACCGCTCGTTTTGTTACGGTTTACAGAAGCGAAGACAACGCCATAAACGCAGTAATGCGTGTGTTCAAAAACGCCCTCTTAGCACTGCACAGCGCTCGAGATAACCACTTCCCCGCGGGCGGTGAAAGATTTTCTAAGGCGCGTCAAAAAACAAAAAAAGAACAAACAGAACTGATCGTTGCTTTGAACAATAGGGAAGTCCCGTTCCTGAAAATTCAGTGCTCGAGCGAAGCACAATGAGCGTTGAAAAAACAAACAAAACAGCTGCTAAAGCTATCGATCTTCGCTTTATGCCACCCTGCAAGGCATTCGGTGGTGCATGGGCACTAAGAAGCATTCGCGTGAGCAAACTTATTTTTTTTAGAAAGTGGCTGTAGCTTGCTGATGACGGGATAAAACGCGAACATAATAATAATTGGTTTTTTGGGGGAAAGGAAATGGCGCAGTATCTGTCTCATATATCGTTGGACACCTGAACCGCGCCGTAAGGGAAGGGATAAGAGAGGGAGTGAAAGAAGAAAGGAAGAATTAGGTACCGTAGTGGAGGGCTCCGGAATAATTTCGACCACCTGGGGATCTTTAACGTGCACTGACATCGCACAGCACACGGGCGCCTTAGCGTTTTTCCTCCATAAAAACGCAGCCGCCGCGGAATTGTAGTTTTGCGAACAATGCATCTGATAGGCAGTAAAGAATTTATGAATTATTTTGAAGAAAAAATTTGTAGAGGAACACTTCTTCCACCCTTTTTTGGGGGATATCCATGAATGCCGAAAGATTTGCCACAGTTGTGCTGAGAAGTCTTTTGCAGTAGATAAGTGAGCATGCTTTATATCGGGGGGGGGGGGGGGGGGGGGCGGGGCGTGAACTAGCAAATCATTTGAATATTTTTATTGCATGTTTAATGCATGATATGATCCAGGCACGTTAGTAGACATATTACGAGGGGCGCTGAAAATCTTCGTCCCTGACAAGTTGCCTGAACTGGTTTTTTTTTTTCAACCTGGCATTAAAAAGTGTGAACGACTCACGTTACAAACTACTTAATCGCAGAATCATAGATATAAGCTCTGTGATTGGTTCAGATCGACGAAAAATGCCGCCTGGGTGGCGCAGTGGCCTTCGTTTTCAGCTGCCGATGCCGATGTCGCGGGTACGATCCCGGCCATGGCAACCGCTTTTAGATTGAGGGGAAATACGTAAATGCCTCTGAACTGTGCGGTGTCAGCGCAAGTTAAAGAACCGTAGGCGGTCTGAATTGAACCGGAGCTCACTGCTACGGCGTTCCTAATAGCGCACATGTCGCTTCGGGAATGTCGCTTCGGGAAGCTCCGTTCTATGATTTGTATTTTTTTTCAGATAAAAATATATATGCTGAACGAACGTATCATTTCCCAGTGTGCCTCCTCAAGCTGTCATTGACTTCTCACTTCAGAAAAAAACTTGGAGAAAATATTAAATGCACATTGCAAACAAGGAGTGGAAAGTGCCCACTGTTTTAAACTGTTATAAAGTGTGCAATGAGCAAAGATTTCGTACGTAATCGCACATATTGTTTAGATATCCATGCCATAATTGTTATCGACAAGGAGCTTGGCATGGAAACGTTTTAAGCGATGCTTGTGTCGAAGCGTTATCATGTGGATGAAAAACGCCTGGAAGACGCGTCCAAGTCCAATGTTTTTATTTTTCAAGAATATCAGGCCACTTATCAAAACTACCGGTGACTGCGGATAAAACTTCAAAGCATCATCGTGCTCCATACGAAAGATTGACTGTTCACGCAATGGTGCATGAAAATTACCAAGACTAAGGAAACTCTTGACCCCAAATTCAGCCGTAAAGGTTGACTATGACTTTTGGGGCAAGCAAGGTGTGGTCATCACAAATTATCCTCCCGAAGACCAATTAGTTACTGCAGACTACCGCTGTGGCTCGTTAAGTCGGCTAAAGAAAGCTTCGAAGGAACAAATACGAAATGGAGCCGTTCTCTTGGTAGGTAGTGCACCTCAAGATAGCTTTGTCAAGAGGAGGAATCTTTCGCAAATTTGGATTCCACTATGCTTAGAGCACCCGTCCTTTTCACCAGATCTTGTTCCATCTGCTACATTCCTTCTGCAATCCTTAAAGGAACTTTGAAGACATGAAAATTTTAATTGTGAAATAGCTGTCAACGAGAGCAGCTTTCCGGTGCCTAGAATAAAACATTATTAGGTTATGCACAGGAAAGCGTGAATATATTAGTTTTCGAATTTTGCGAGCACCAATAGCTGCTTTCGAGTACAGAATAATGAAGCGTCGTTGAATTTTTAGTTTCATCGGGTTTTTATTTAGATTTGTCGAAGAATGAATCCGTGAGTCCTGCAGCTAAAGGCGAGTTTGGAATGGGTAAAATCACGGTTCGCAACATGACCCTTGTTTGGGAGCACACAATGCTAATCCCGTCATAACCTGAAAAGGTCTTTATGCAGCGCAGGAAAAGCAATATTACATTATAAAAAACAACATTTATGCTTACATTAATAACAAGTCCCAACTCAGCCAGTAGAAAAATGGCGTGAAATATCAGAGACTGTGATGTAAAAAGATGTGACGTAAAAACAAAACAAAACACAGGGCTGCAATATTACTGCGCCGCTATTGGTGAAGCTATCTAAGATGCGCTAGTAAACTAGAGAGCTACAGCTCGTCAATGCATTCCGGATTATTGGATTTCTCTGGAATATTCGTGAATATACCGGGTATTTCAAGAACATTTGCTAATGTCCTAACAAAGAGAAAGTGAACAAAGAAACAATCCAGGAACAAACTTTCAGCCGCGGCGGACGGCAGTTATTACGAAAAGCACGCTAATTGGGGCACAAGTGAAAAAAATTGCGCTAACTTAACTTTTATTAGCACAGTATGGTGGTTAGTGCCAATAGTGAATTCAACGCCGCAGTGGTGGTAACTCAGTGTTTATGGCGCTCGGCTGTTGACCCGAAGGACGTGGGTTCGATCCTGGATCCTGGGTTCGATCCTGGAATTTCGATGGCGGCGAAATTCTAAAGACCCGTGTACTGTGCGATGTGAGGGCACGTTAAAGAACCGCGGGTGGTCGAAACTTCCGGAGCCCTTCACTACGGCGTCCCTTCTAGCCCGAGTCGCTTTGGAACGTTAACCCCCCAAAGCCAAACCGATAGTGAATTCGGAGCCACGTACAAGGCGATGGAATATCTGTTGTTTAAATAAAGAAAAAAGTAATTGTCTAAGGCGCTGCATCGCGAGGAATTTTGATGCTCTTTTCTGCACAAAACCCAAACAGAGCGCACGATGAACGCAGAAAGGTGACGTCTTGGTGACGTCTTGTAGTGCGTGCGGCACCCCAATCTATTTGCCTGCGCTATTGTACGACGACGTGCACTTGCTTTCGCGTCGTACCCTTTGTGCAAGGAAAACATACTGCTAACTACGTGGCCGTTATTTTTGAGAGTGACGAAGCCGAAGAAAGTGCAAGCCTTGGTTGAGTACAGCAGACAGTTGAGATTTGACGCTGTAGACATGGCAGTACGTTACCAGCTATCGATGCATTTGCACTGAATTTAATCATTTAATAATGCTGCATTATGCTGAAGGGCTCATGCAGATGTTTAGACAGCGACTTTTTCTCCGTTTCAAAGCAGATATGGGATCGTCTTCTCCGTGGCTACTAACTGACGTTAGCAGTAACCACCAGGCTGAATTAATAACAGTACACTTTAGATATTTTGCAGCTAATTTGTGTGATTTCATTAATATCAGACCCCTGCTGAGGTTAATGGTATGTTCCTGAAAAGATTATCTTTCTGTTTCAGCCACACCTTTTTTTTAGGAATTTCCGAAAGTTCTCGCTGAAACCCCTGATATATACGATTCGATGCGTATTCCACATTTGCGGATATTCGCACACCCCAAACCATGTTGTAGTCAGTACGCCTCTAATAAATGCGCAACTGCAAAAATCTATAGTACCAAGCCGAGTAGCCTTGCATGTTATTGTTCGAACCCGTTAAAAGGAAACTCAGGTGGATTTTCGAGTATATTAAGTTGACTTGCGCTTTATTCTGATTTTAATTCCTGTATTTTTAAATATACGCTAATTGCCTTGTATCTGACCCACTTCTACACCTCGTTCTGCAACACTAAACCCCATGTATTGAATGCACCGCATATGGAAATAAATATGAATGAATTTGAATGAATTATGTTTCTCAAACAAGGAGGAAGACGCTTATAAAATAGAACACCAAACCGAAAAGTAAACTATTTCGAGAAAAGTATGACGTCACGACAACCAAAGTATAACGTCGTATAACAAAACCTTTCGTGATTGGCTAAAGTGGCGGCTCTGTGTGATAGCTCTGAACATAATTTTTTTCCATTGGCCAAAAACAAGCTGGAAATTTCTTAGCCTTCAGAAAATGCAGAGTAAATATCGCTGGCGTGCAGCTCGTCGCGTTACAAATACAGGGCCGCCCGTAGAAAAGTGCGCCGAATGAGTCCAAGAAATCGAAAAACATGAAACTAATTTGCTCTTAAAGCGTACGCTGCCCGGCTCCAAAATCTTGCACAAAAGATCAGCAGGCTCCGGAGAAATTACTGTGGAAGGTTCAGCAGATGTGTCGACGTAGAAGAAACGCTGGAGTTTCTTTTTAATAAAGAAATGGGGACCATCTAAGTGTTTTCTTTGCATTCTGCATTGCTAGTAATGAAACAACTGAAAAAAATACCTTAATTGTGCATTAAATCTCTAAGTTAGACAAGCCACGCGATGTTGTCATGTGCGCGCAATATTACTATGGCCAATCTTTTAAGTTAGTCAAAACGGCAGAATTTAGCTAGGGAAAAAACAAGTTTATATGAGCTAGAATATATAGAAATCAAGAGGACATACGTAGACGTTCCATGTGTGCATTAAATTTAAAACCTAGCGTTCTACAAAATAAAACATCCAAATAAAGAGACAGGTAAAAAGGATATGTTCAGTTGATGACATACCCAACAATTCTGTACAAAAGCATTTTTGAATAGGAAAGAGTTATGAGTCAATGTTTTCAAATATTGTAAGGTAACAATAAATATATCCCAAGATCTCCCATCGGCGGGCTTGAATTTTTTGCATTAAAGTTTTTGCTATCGTCCAAAATGTTCCCCATTGGTTTGCTATGGAAGTCTTGATTGGTGGATCCGAGCGATAAAAGCTATAAAAGAAATATTTTGCCACATATCGGAAGTATGGACCATCACTTTCAATATTCTGTGCCAGTACCTTACAGCTTTCCTATGTTCAAAATTTTTTGTCCAAGAATGGACATAGTATTGATTTAGTGACTAGCAAATAGCATGCGATTTTGTAGTCGTAGGTTAATCTATCCACGTGTATGTTAATTGTACAAGTCGAGGGTCTGACGGAAACCCGTCTGATCTGTGATGGACATGTGTGTAAAAGCGAAATGCTGGTCACTTAATATATTTTCTTGACGAGACTCCAGTGCTAGACCCGAAGGGTCAATAATGTTTTCTTGGGTGGTCAGCGTTTCCTCTTCATCTTCATATGTTGGTCGTATAACAACTTTTTGTTTGATAAGCATGCATATCTTTAGTGCTGTATATCATGGGACAGCAATTAGAGCGAGATGTCATGTACAGTCATCATGATGATTATTACCTCAACTACGACCACTGCAGGGCGGAGGACACTCCCATAGATCTACAGTTAACTCGCTTCTGCGTCAGTAGCGGTCACGTTATCGCTGCGAACTTCCTACCTCATCTTACCTTCTCACCTCCACCTTAACCTCTTGCTTAGCTTGCCTTATCTTAAAATCTGTTTTATTAATTTAGGGGATCACTGCTATCTGCAAGTGGCAATATATGCCGTGCCCATGTCCCTCTCCCATTGCTGCTTTAAGCTAGGTGGCTAGCACACTGCGCTCTTCCTGTCTTTTGGCGTTATATAAAGAGTTCGTTTTCACAGCTCTTGGCGCTCTCAGTCTAAATTGGAGCCTTTTAAACAGATCTCAGGATTCGGGCCAAAAGTCAAGTGAGTACTGGCAAGACACTTTCGTTATGCAGGGTGTTTCAGCTAGCACTTCCAAAAATTTCTAAAAATAAGCGGTTTGAAATAATGCTATACCGCTAGATAATTGACCAACTTTCATGAATTAACATTTTAATGAGAACAGTGTGGTGGTTCGTGTAAATGCGGAGTTCGATAGCCATGGCGAAAACGATGCGATATCACTTTTTTAAAAGAAAAAAAAGGTAGTTCTCTAAAGCGCTGCAGTGCAAGAAAATCCGCCCCCTTTTCAGCAAAAAACCGAAACAGTGAGCATGAGGCGTGCAGGAAGGTCAGTACAAACTCAGCGCCCGCTGGCGACGTGTTGCAAAACCTACGGTGCAAAATTCGAACCGTCTGCGTTATTGTACCTTGTACTGTTGCGCGAAGTTTATTTTGCATTGTCGTCGAGGAAAATGGCCCCGTCCTAATCGGTGACGACAATCCCTTTTCTTGCTCCAAGCGACAACGCAAAAGGTAGTGCATGCCGTGGTACAATGGCGGAGGCACTGCAAGGCGGCAGCTGTGGACGTTGCATTCGTAGTGAATTTACTGCGGACCGCATGCGCTCAGTTTCTGTGTTGCGCTGAAAAAAAAAAAAAACGAAACACGCATTGCTGCTTGATGCAGGACTTTAGAGAACCATTTTTTTTTCGTTTCTAAAACTGATATTGCATAGTCTTGTCCGTCGCTACGAAACGAACTCGTCATTTACATTAACTACTCAGCTGTGGAAATTTAAATGTTAATTACTATCTTATAGTCATGCTCCCCTCACACAGGAACCGCAAAGACATTTTTGAGAATCTGATATTTAGGTAAAAAAGAGCACGGTGCGCAGCTACATGGCAGTGTTCTGCCTTTGCCGCAGAGGGCCTTGAAATTACAAGAGGATGGTAGTTATAGCATTAAGTTTAATAAGAGTTACAAGGTGAAACTTGTGCAGGCCTACGGAGCCACATCCAGTCATGACGTCGACTTGGCTGAAAAGTTCAGTGAAGACGCGGAATCGGCAATCAGTGAAGTAAACACGCAGTGCACTGTGCTCATGGACAACTTCAATGCCAGTGACGACAAGAACCAGGCAGTCGAAAACACAGTGTGGGGCTTATGCTATACGTTCTAGGAATAACAGGGCGGAGCTATTCGCACAGTTCGCAGAACGATACGGCTTACAAATTATGAATACCTTCTCCGGCAAGAAGGAAGACCGGAAGTGGACTTGGAAGAGTCCGAGCGCGATGAGACTAAGAACTGAAACAGACTTCATACTGTAATCCTACCTTATCATCATACAGTCTTTGTAAAAATTTACACCCCAAGAGATTTGCTTTCAAGCCACGTAGAGGGGTTTTTTAGCAGATTTGACAGTACTAAGCTTGGGAGGGTTGAGGGCTGCAGTTCCTCCTGCCGTCGTGAGGTTAGGGCCCCTGAGTATGTAAGAGGAGCCACGCTGCAGGGCCCAGAAGCAGACCCCTTGGGCTGTATACTTTTGACAAAGACTGTGCATACCAGAGGATTGGGAAGTCTAGAGTTATCCTATATTTATACCAGGGAACCAATACAACTAGTAAAAAAGAAACACATAAAGGAGTTAAGGGTAAGAGGGCAAAATAGAGGAAAGAACTGATCTATGACAACGTAATGGACAACATTTATAGCGGCTGCACATCGACTATAGTCCCTGCCAGGAAATCACAATTAATAAAGATGTCTTGCAGGGAAACATGACCACGGCAGTACTATGGACATTGTGTTTTGTGTTGACAGGAGATATTCGAAGATTTCGATTTTGAATTGGTGGGAGTAAAAGTTAAAGAACGCCTCAGAAATATCCGATTTGCTGATGACGTTGTATGCCTTGATAAGTAACTCAGGCTACGAATTGCATAGCATAATTGTGGACATAGATTGGCAAAGGAAAACAGTGAGTTAGCAAATTGTTATGAAGGTGAATGAGGATGGGGTGGATTGCACTTGGCTTGCAGTGTTGGTTGGTGAATAGCAGCGTTCGTGATAGTGAATCTCAGAAAAAATATGTAATTAGGTGAAGTTAAGAATTACATTGAGAGGCGCCACACAATGGGAAAGGCTATCTGCTTGGTTTTAGGCATCTGCGGCACACCGCTTTCAGAGTGCTAGCAGTTAGGGCGACGGTTGCCGGTGACGACGTGTAGTTTTTGTAGGCAGGAAGTGTCAGCGGCGAACACGAAAGATGGTGGCCCGCAAGCGTTCTCCGCCGCAGCGCCCGTGTTATAAAGAAAACAGATATAAAGGAAAGGGTAAGAAACGCCGTAGCGAAGCTTCGAAGGGAAAGGAAAAACGCAAGAAAAGGCTAAAGCGGGAACGAAAGGCATTTTTAGGCGGTCCGAGCACTCTGGCGAAGGAATGTCATCGAAAGCTACAACTGTCTTAAAGCGTAACTGCATCAGTTTTTCAGAATTCCGCAATATGTAAGCATTCATTTTTTTTATAGGCTGCAGGCAGAAATTGCCAAGTTCTTTTGCGTCAGTATTCAAAATGGTGACGTAATCTATGACTAAAGCTCACGCTTCTCACGCCATTGAATAAGTGTGGAGAAGCTCGCAATGACGTCACGTATGGTGAAATTTCGAATTTCGGGCGCATTCGTCCACAGCCTACCTTCCATCGTAGGATGCCGCCAAACAAAGTGGGTGGTTGCCATGGTGCGTGATTGCCACGGGAGCCACTCAGAATGCATTTACCGTGGAAGGAAGAAAAGGGTTGGTGTAGAAGGAGGAGGCTATGGCGAGAACGTAGGAAGGTGGAATCGGTGGGTGGTTACCGTGTAAGGAGGAGGTTTTGGCGAGAGAGGATGAATCTCCAACCAGAGGATGGGTACCGCAAAAGAAGCAATGTATGGCGAGAGCTCAAGAAGGAGCAACCGGTTGATGATTGCCACGGGAACCACTTGGAGGGCAGTTACCCTGTAAAGAGGACTTGGAAGGAGGAGGGTATGACGAAAACGTTGGAAGGTATAACAGGAAGTTTGTTAACAGAATTGTCCAGGAGGTGATTACCGTAGATGAAGGAAGATGGGTCGAAAGCGGAGGAATCGCCAGCCGGAGGACGGTTACCGTGGAAGGAGGAGGGTATGGCGAGAGCATAGCAAATTGTCACTGGAGTGTGGTTACTAATCATCCATAGGGTGGTTACCGTTGAATGAGGAGTAAGAGTATGGCGAGAGGAGAGGAATGTAGCGCAGTCCCTGCTACTACGAAGCGCGCACCCAGTGGAGAATGTCATCGGTGGTGCCGCGCTCCGAGAGCGGCAGGCTGGAGAAGAGAGCTACTTGTAAAACGACTGTATGTGGAAAACTAAAGAGAGTGCTTTATAGCTAAACAGACATGAGGTCGTTTTCAAATTCTTTACCTCAGCTTACCGTGAAATACAAATATCTTAACAGCTGTCGCTGAATCTTGCGTTGCACAGTGGTGACCGTCTTGTCAGCTTTTTTTTAGTATTGCGTTTTGTCTACTTCCGATTACGTTTTTCATGCGTCTATTTGTGGAAGAAGGTATTTTTGATTCGCAAGCTAGTTCCTCCTACAAAATATACTTGTACATCTTCCCTGCTCTACCTAAAACATATGCCATCATACCGTACTAGACAGTCGCCTGCCCGCTTCTTTCTCAAGATGGATGTGAAGTCACGTATGAGTACAGTGTGCTACACTTTACCTGACTGATTGCCGATTAAACTTCTTCAACTGATTCAACAATCTCACTTTGATTACAATAACTGCCACCCTTTCAACAACGTTGCGGAATTTATCGATGCTGCCCGCTGTATTCTTATTGATCAGGAATGGTAACCTTGATCAGACCTGTTTGATAAACTAGGAATTTACCAGCTCTTTTCAGGGAAGCCTGCCAGTATTTTTTTTTAAATATAGGATGTTTGAGGTAAAAAAAAGCTCTTGATGGGACTTACAATATCAAATAAAAAAAATGTTATTGTTGATACTGTTTACTTACCAACATGTGCACTACAACTGTGTCATTCAGAGCCCTTCCTGTTACAGACCCTGATGGGACTTACAGTATCAAATAAAAAAAAGAAATACCAGTGTTAGCGGACATATAAAAATAGGCGAATTATGTTAACTTGCAAGGTGAATAACCTGGTTCTAGTAGTTAACTTTTTACTATTACCGATAAGCACCTGATTGCAATCAGAGATTTGTAGCTGGCTGTTGCTGATAGCTATATCAGATTCTTGAATTAAAAAAAACGCGATTATCCTCGCCGCTGTGGCTCGACTAATTTGAGCCATTTCTCCCGCCATTCGGAAATCGCGCTCCTTGGGAGGGCAAAGCGACGTCATTCAAAATGCGCCACTTCATAACGCATACACCGAGCGACAATCTCTTCGCCACACGTGCTGGAGAAGCGAAATGGCGAGGAACCTGGAGCACTGCAGCCTTCGTCTTTTTCGCGCTATTCACAATGGAAAACACAGGTACGGACACACTGGCGGCAAAACGCGCGCGGCACGCCGCCGGCGGCAAGCCGCTTGTCGCGAAACCTCCCGCGTCGGAGGGTTGATCTGCCGCCCAAAGGATGGGTCGAGGAGCCATTTTCGGCGGCTTGCCGCGTGCCGCGGAGCGGGGAGACCAATGATGGGCGCCCGAATTAGTGACGTGAGGAGCGTCAGTGCCGCCACCTCTTAGCTCAAAGCAAAGTTACCTTCCAGAGGCTGCAGCGGAGCCGCGCGCGTTCCTCCACAAGCAGGGACCTCGACCGGTTTGGCATGAAAGGAGCTTTGCGCGGCGGCGCTTTCCCGCGCTCTCCTTGCCGCCGGTATGGCCGTCCCTTTCGCGGCGCGAATTGTGCCGCCAGCAGCTTGCCGAGCGTTTTTCCGCCAGTGTGTTCGTACCTATACCAACTTGCCCAGCTTTCCGTTCTTCTGAGTACCATTATGCTTAAAATCACCATGTTCTATAAGCTTTGCTGCTGCTGCTGCTGCTGCCGCCGCTACTACTACTACTACTACTACTACTACTACTACTACTACTACTACTACTGCTGCTGCTGCTGCTACTACTACTACTACTACTACTACTACTACTACTACTACTACAAGTGCTGAAACAAGACCCACAAATGATAATAATGATAACTTTAAGAACCATCGTTGCCAGGAATTTGGGAGAACGGTGCAAAAAAAAAAAACGGGGCATGAAAACATATACTGCGTTTAGGGATGGGTTATTCTGTGAACCTCATCACCTATGCGGTGTAGTGTCAATTTACTCCGTTCCAGCGCGACGGATACGTATGCGCAGACATATTTGTTTATATCCCGGCAGAATGGGATAGGATAATCGTGTTCTGGAAATGCCAATTCTGGATAGTTTTTCTCTCAGTTTCGCCGAACTCGGCACTGAATAATGAAAACCCCGGTTCCTGCTTTATGTGAAGCTGCTGAAAAAAAATTGATTTGAGCATTAGGTTCTTCAAAAATCGCAGTTTGGTCACCAAAAAGGGATCTACCTGTATATTTTCGTTTCCTTTCACACTGATTGCTTAATCTTTGAGTGGTTTTGGAAGAATTGTTGGGCGAGACATCAAGACGTCGCTGTCTTCGCAGTGTGCCGGAGGTCCCCGAAAATGTATATACTGTTGAAAAGCGCATCATCTCATTTGTATGATTCGGTATAAAAAATTACGCCCCTTCTATCACTGAAGAAGCTTAGGCCGCGACACTTAGCTGCTTGAACTAGCAACAGTCCAAAATTCCTGATAACAAATGATGACCCATCTTTATATCGCCTTGAAATGCTTGCCGTTCCATGGGCTTTGTTTTTAGCCATTGAAAAAAATGGGTATCACGGGCCCTAAAAGGTTCCTCATGAGATAACAGATGTGCACTAATGGTCAAACATTCTTGGCTCTGCATTGCCATGTGCGCCGACTACGAAAGACGAGGAAGCCGGGGATTTTCTTCCCACCTAAAGCTTCTGCGGTGCTGGTGTGGAGGGGTTGCGAATTTCTTTGTACGGAACAAAAAAAAAGAGTAGAAGGGAAGAAAGGGGGCGGAAAGCCACCATGGCTTCTTGACATAAGAAAATGAATCCGCGCTTTGGCGTCCCATGCCACATGCTCAAGACAGCTGTTACAAGTAGAAATAAGGGTGCTGCTAGAATGCTCTTTTCAGTCCGGTGTATATTACGTCACACAGGAAAGAAGCCAACGCTAAGCACGACGAAGAAACACCGCGTGTTCGCACCTGGGCATGCCGTCTTCCTTCGTCCTGTGAGTAATTTCGTAATTTTTGTTCTCGTGTGCTATGGAGGCTAGTTTTATTGTGCGGTTGTTCCCGCGACTAAAGCCTACTAACATACACGTTTTGAACATTATGCAAGTTGTAGTCATTATACATCATACGCATGGGGTACCTGCGCTGCCAAGGTGGCACTGCAATTGTTCCATTCGGTGACTCAAAACTGCTTTTGTTAGCCTCTTGGGCCGCTGCAAACGCGAGAACACATTCTGCGCGATTAGATACCCGCGTTTGGCTGACAGCATTCATTGCCTATAGCTTCTCTCGGCGTAGCACAGATAGCTGACGCACGGCACGTGCGCCTTCGACAGAGCGCGGAGGCTCACGCCAATAAGCGCCTGAAGGTGGCGCGGAAAAGTACTAATAGTACTGCCCAGAACTGCTTGCTCTTCTCGCTAGGCAGTGTGTTATGGCGCTGCAATCGGCACCGCAAACTTCAGCGCATGTTCCGCATTATAAATGCCATACCTCACAGGATGTTCTTGTACCGCCGTCTTTGCCCAGCAGCACGACCTGCGTTACAGTCTTTGCGTTATGGCTTGTCCCGACATAAGACTGATACAGTATTCTCAGAAATTTACACGCTGTTGAAGAAAAGAACAATGCAACCCAGGTCGGGCTTCACAGGCTTTTCGCAACGACAGTACTGGACTACCTAAAACTGTCCAAGTGTCGCACCGCAGAAGATGCATTTCTTCCTTACCTGTTCTGACATTCTCGTTGTTACTTCATTTTTTCTGGTTGTCCCGTGTGCGCTGCTAACTTTTTAAAATTTTTTCTTCGTCCATGGCAGCCACCTCGCTTTTGTTGGCAACGTAGGGTGAGTTATCTGTAGGGTGCTCATTTATGCCCTGCTGAATTTTTGCACGAAGGTTTGAAATCACGTGCACACGAATGCCCCCCGCTCAGGACTTTCTAGGAAAATTGAATACCTTTGTCCTGATTTTTTTGATTACTGCTTAAAAAGAGCGCCGTCATCTATCTCGGGGCTTCTGATTCCGACTACTTTTAAGTCCGCTTGTTGCTAACGCTGTCGCCGAGTTCTTTTTCTTATCTGGCCACAAGTCAGTACAACGAAAGGGGTGCCTTTGAAAAGCTTTGCCTGCTTGCCTGTATACCTGCTTGTTGCTATACGGGACATCTCATGGAGATGCTGGGAAGCTGTCCATGTTTCGCAAGACATCGGCGAACCGCTACTGCGGCCCTCTGCGTTTAGCGCCAAAGAACCTCCTACCCATTCCATGAGCCAGCCGTTGATTAGAAGGCATCAGCACGCAGCTTCGGCCCTCAGACAGGTAAGAGGCGCCGAAGTACTGAAGCCACACGACATCGACCATGGCATCGCCTACAGCTCAAGCTCCAGTTATATTGCAGCCCTGCTGTGCCACTCACCCTCAGCGGTTCCTCAAGGAGAAGATCCCCAAGGCCGACTCGACTAGTTTGAAAGGGTAGGAAGCGTTCAGCATTTCGGATGACTGAACGAAAGACAAGCCTAGTTTATGTATTGGAATGCCCGGCAAGAATGTGACATGAAAACCACGAACATTCCCTAACCACTTGAGAACAGTGAACATTTAGAGCGTCATCCAAACAGAAGGAATTGTATTGCTTTTTCATGTAAACAGCCAAAGCTTAAATGCGAACGTGAAGCTATAGGCTGAAGAAATGATGCGACTTTTTTGATGCACTAACCCCCACTAGCCCCCATTGAAGCGTCCACTACTGAGAATAACTCGGACGCACGAGCCCGTTATTATCAACGGCAATTTGTGCTAAAACACTATTCCAATGGGTAAACCCCGAGCAAGATCTTGCGATGTTTGTGGGTTTGTGCCAAGATCATGACATAAGTAAAAAAATAATATTTCAGACGCATGCCAACGTTGTGGCAGAAACGAGGCTCTGGAGCAATAGGCCGCCGGCGTTCATTGGGTTCTTTGGCGTTGGCGTTGACAACGTTGTAGACTCGATCGATTTTAGGAAAGGAAAGGCGCATAACTGGCTTCCTGGGTCAGTGGGAGCCTCATTCACGCTTTGATTTGCATGACGGTGGTGTGCACCTGCAAGAAATCGTGTTTCGCACAATACTTCGTGCATAGCAATGGTGAACCGCCAGCCATTTTTTCCAAGTCCTTTCCGAAAGCCCTCTCGACGAGATGGTGGGGAGCGACTGTGACTTTCAGGACGTCAACAGTGAGATAGGTCGTGAGGAGGGGCGCCCGATGCTGTAATCGCCGCCGCAGAATCAAGCACCGATACTCCTGGACGTTGTCCGCGAAGATCAGCATGCACTCCGGCCGCCGTCATGCCGACGACTGCAACTCAAGAAGCGGTAGACGTGACCTATATATACATTGGAGTACGCAGACATGAGCTCCGACGACGTATTACAAGCTTTCGCTGACATGAATAAACAATGATAGAACGCCCCTCTGCCCCCTAGCTGGCAGCCTTGCCCCCTAACCTAAGAGTGTAGTGTATAGGCCCTTGGAAATGCGACACCGGGAGAACTCCTGCCAAGGCCTCCAATTGTTTATGGCGCTGATATCGGTCACTTTATCCGGCAATGGCCACAGAAACATGTGAGTTTGCGTGGTTTTACTGCCGAAGCCCACACCACACCCAGGGAAACGACAGCAGGGCTTATAAGAGTGTCTGCCTGAGGTGGAACGTGTGCGGAACCACCTGTTCTAGCCACCATTGTCGCTTACGTCCCGTATCACGTCGCCGGGGTCTCATCTGTAAATGCGTCATTCATCATTTCAGCCCTGCTCAAGCACACATGATCTCCAAAGGCACCTATGGCGTTATAGATACTGCTTTTCTACGCGGTAAAAAGTCCGGAAAGCAGCAGTTCTGAGACATCGCATCATGACGAACCAGTGCGCAAGACCCGTCCATACACCGACTCGAGAAAGAAAGTGAAGCTATTGTAAACTAAGTCGGAGAAACGCTGCCCGTACAGATCATCTAGTTATTACAGTCTCCGGACACTGCCAGTTATTCTAGTTAAAAACAAGGTGCCACCGTGCAGACTTTCGTCCGATTACCGGCGACTGAGCAACGTCCCCTAGAACGGATCGACAGTACCATGGGCCGACTATGCCGCTACAAGTCGTTCTCATCGATGAACCTTAAGAGTGCGCGCTGGAAGATTGAAACGATCAGAAAGAGCGTGAGCAGACAGCCTTTTCCACATTTTATACGGCTTATTCAAGTCCAGAGTAATGCTACTTGGGCTTTGCTCCGCGCCAGGAGCTATCCAAATATTTTTCGATACAGTGTTCTCCATGAAACCATGTTTTGGCCTGAAGTACAACGTGTTCCCAGCTGTGTGGACGACGTCGTTGTCTTTGCCGCAGACTCAGAAGTTCACCTTAAGCGACTTTGAAACCTACTCGAAATAGCTAAGTTTTCAGCATTCACGCTGAAGTCGAAAAATTTCAGCTTCACCTGCTAGAAATCGTCGCTTCCCAGCAACGTCGCTAGCAAGAAGGGTGTACGGCCCGGCCCGCTGAAGATAACCGCCAATGCGTGTTTTAGCAACAGAAAGTAAATGCTGTGTGCATATTTTGGGGCTTGTGCACCTGTGTACTATAGCGGTGGTTCGTCAAGAACTTCTCGCTCATGGCCAAGGTCTCGTTGCGTGTGAGGAAAGTAGACGTTCCGTTGCAATGGAAAACGCCACGAATCGAAGCCTCAAATGAATTTTTAAGCCGTTTATAAGCACCACCAGTACACGGCTGCTTCGATGGAGACGCCGGAAAATACACAGCGAAGCCAGCAGGTCGGGCGTACCTGCTGTATCTGTTTAAACAGATATGGATTAGAACGTGTCATCGCCTAAGGAAGCCACTCGATCTAGAGGATAGAGGTGAAATATTTACTGTGTTACCTGAGAAGGAGTGCTTTCGATCACCTGAGCAACATTGTACATCCCACCATATGTGTACGGGAGCTCGCAACTCCAAGCCTTCGATGCCATCGTTGTGAGGAGGTGTTCTAGAATTTATTGGAATGGCAGAAAACGAATAGGAAGACGCACTGCTAAACTAGCGGCGACAAATAGAAGTCATTTGGAGAGGCACAGCAAAGTATCTCATCATCATCATCATCATCATCATCATCCTTTCTACACCCACTGCAGGGCAAAGGCCTCTCCCATGTCTCTCCAATTAACCCTATCCTTTGCAAGCTGCATCCACCCTTTGCCTGCAAACTTCTTAATCTCACCCGCCCACCTAACCTTCTGCCGCCCCCTGCTACGCTTACTTTCTCTTGGAACCCACTCCGTTACCCTTAAGGACCAGCGGTTATCTTGCCTTCGCATTACATGCCCTGCCCAAGCCCATTTCTTTCTCTTGATTTCGACTAGGATGTCATTACCCGTGTTTGTTCTCTCACCCACTCTGCCCGCTTCCGATCTCTTAACGTTACACCTATCATTTTTATTTCCATGGCTCGCTGCGTTGTCCTTAACTTAAGCTGAACTCTTTTCGTTAGCCTCCACGTTTCTGCCCCGTAGGTGAGTACCGGTAAGATTATGCTGTTGTACACTTTCCTCTTGAGGGAAATTGGTAAACTGCCCCTCATGATCTGCGAGACTGCCATATGCGCTCCACCCCATTCTTATCCTTCTAGTTATCTCCCTCTCATGATCCGGATCAGCTGTCACTACCTGCCCTAAGTAGACGTATTCCGTCACAATTTCTATGCTCTCGCTGCCAATTGTGAACTGTTGTTCCCTTGCTAGGCTGTTGATTATGCATGTTAATTTTTAGACCCATCGATCTGCTCTGCCTGTCTAACTCATTTATCATGATTTGCAGTTTACCTCCTGAGTGACTCAGCAAGGCAATTTCATCAGCAAATGGCAGATTATTTAGGTATTCTCCATTTATTATTATTCCCAACTGTTCCCAATTCAGGCCTCGAAATACCTCCTGTAAACATGCGGTGAACAACATTGGCGAGATCGTGTCTCCTTGCCTGACGCCCTTCCTTAATGGAATTTTATTGCTGAGTTTATGGAGGACTATAGTAGCTGTGCAGTTGCGCTATATATCTTCCAGTATTTTGACATAAGGCTCTTCTACCCCCTGATTACGCAATGCCTGTATGACTGCTGAGGTTTCCAATGATTGATAGTGTGAATATGATCTATGGTGGAATATCCTTTACGAAAGCCTGCCTGATCATTTGGTTGATTAAAGTCTAACGTTGCCCTGACTCTATTAGAGATTACCTTAGTAAATACATTGTAGGCAACGGATAGTAAGCTGATCGGCCTGTAATTTTTCAAGTCCTTGGCGTCTCCCTTCTTATGAATTAAGATAATGTTTGCATTCTTCCAAGCTTCTGGTACAGTCGAGGTCATAAGGCATTGCGTATACAGGGTGGCTAGTTTTTCTAGCACGATGTCCCCTCCATCCTTTAAAAAATCTGCTGTTACCTGATCCTCCCCAGATGCTTTTCCCCTTTTCATTGCTTCTAAGGCTTTCTTTACTTCATCTTTCGTTACTGGCGGGATGAAGCATTGCTGTGCACTGCTGTCTTTCTCATTAACGCTCTGATTACATTGGCTACTGTACAGGTCTGTGTAGAACTCTTCGGCTACGTTAACTATCTTATCCATATTGCTAATGACATTGCCCTGCTTGTCTCTTAATGCATACATCTGGTTTTTACCTATGCCTAGTTTCCTCTTCACTGTTTTTAGGCTACCTCCGTTATTTATAGCATGCTCGATTCTCTCCATATTAAAACGGTCTGGTCATCATGGCTGGATGTAGGTGCGTAGGCCTGCACCACTTTCAGCTTGTACCTCCTATTCAGCCTAATTACTATAGCTGCTACCCTCTCGTTAATACTGTAGAACTCCTCTACGTTGCCAGATATAGCCTTATTAATGAGGAATCCCACACCTAGTTTTCGTCCTTCCTCTAACCCGCGATAACACAGTATGTGTCCGTCCTTTAGTACTGTATACGCCTCACCTGTCCTCCTAACTTCACTAAGCCCTATCACATCCCATTTAATTCCCGCTAGTTCCTCAAACAGCACTGCTAGGCTAGCCTCACTGGCTAAAGTTCTAGCGTTAAACGTTGCCAGGTTCAGATTCCAATGGCGGCCTGTCCGGAGCCAGAGATTATTAGCACCCTCCGCTGCGTCACAGGTTTGACCGCCGCCGTGGTCAGTTGCTCTGTAGCCGCTGGGGTCTGAGGGCCGAGGGTTAATTGGTTTGATCATAGAAGGTTGTGGCCAAGTACTACACCAGGGTGGCCAAATGCTGCTCTGGTGAGAGAGTGTGTTGTCGGTTCTGGTCACCGAGATAAGGCCGCACTCCAGGCCTGGTTATGCAATTCCATCGACACACGGATTTTTTTTTAACCCGGTGGAGAATTGCGCGGCACCAGGATTTGAACCCCGGTCCTCTTGCACGCGAGGCGGATGTTCTACCTCTACGCCATCGCTGCCGGTAGCAAAGTATCTATGGCAGTAATAAAGAGCTGTCCTACCATGGCAGCTGAAACAGATGTAGCCCATCTTAGTCTCGAGTTCCAGTTTTCTTTGTGATCTGAGATCCATAAATTAAAGTGTGAGGGAATCGACTTCACATCCACCGCGGTCACAATGCATAGTTCCAAGAATGCTGAGCTACAAGCCTTACAAGCCTGTTGGTCAGTGAGTAACTGTGATATCCCCATAATCTTGTTCTTAGCAAGCAGTTAAGTGACTTCAACAATGCAATGAATGTTCAAAGAACCATGTTGACAAGAAAAGCTCCCGAATATTCACAGTTTACCTTGTCGTCGACAGTAAGTGTAAGCAAGGAATGCGCTGCAGGAAAGACGTAGCGCATCCTAGGATGGCTCCTAAATATGGCGGCCACAATTTCTAAATGGGTCTCGGCCATGGCTGCTGAATGAGCCGCCGCCTTACCCGCTTCTCTTTTTGCGAGCTCGGAAGTACGGTCGCCCCTGGATGCTTTCGTGTCTTAGGAGTCATTGCAATCAGCCTCTTCTATTCCAGTAGATAGCGCGCTCGGTGCAGCTCGCCGCTTTCGCTGCTTTAGGGCCCGTTCACCTTGTCCAAAAATCCGGCGAGCGAAGCGGATTCGGCCGCTTTTGACGCCGAGCGAGGCAGAAAGCGGCGCGGTGAGGGCGATCGGGCTGGTCCCAAATTTTTCGCGTTCGCCGCCGCCGCGGCGAAAAACATGGCGGCGCCCTTCGACGCAGGATTCTTCGCCTCGGAAAGAATTCGTCGTTGTTACGGTCTTTTTCAGCGCGTTCACTGGCCATAAATTGGACACCGGTACATCGCTTCGTCTCACCTCACCTACAGGCAAAAGTACACGTGATAAATTTGCTTTATTTTTTTATTTAGAGTGACGATTCTTCCGCTACTAGGCTTGAGAGGAGCGCCGGTTTTGTTGACAGTACTAGTTCCCGTTCTGACTAGCAGATGGCGCCACTAGGATGTTCGCTTCTTTGCGAGTCTGCATATGATGAACTAAAAATGGGAATGTGCCTGCGTTTACGTACGTAAGCACGCATACGGTTATGGTACACAGAGAGCATCTATGTATGCTCTTTTCTAACCATATCTGTGTACGCCGCGAGCGGTGACGTGGTGGCAGGGAAGTGTGTGGAAAAGCGAGAAACAGCAGCAGCGCGGCGGTTCCGCCTCGCCCGGGCGTCAACAGATGAGAACAGGTTCCAGTTTTCCGGGCGAGCGAATCCGCTTTGCTTGCCGGATTTCTGGACAAATGTGAACGCGCCCTTACGCTCCGGAGCGCTCAACCACATTCCCCAGATTCGAACCTTGGTGTGCGGCTACAGAAAGTTGCCATTCGCGACGACGTCAACTATTCGCATTACTTCACTTCACTCATCCTGGTCCACGGCATGGCTGGAGCACTGCTCCGGCCGAGCATATGGAAGCACGCGTGAACGGACCAGGAATGACGGCGAGGACAATGCCGACGAAGATGGTCGGTGTCCTTCTGCTTTGGGTCACTGTGTGTGTGTAGGGGGGGGGGGGGGGGGGTTAGGACTCCTGAGCTTTAACGAAGTTACAACAAGCGCACTTGAAGCGCTGCCGCCTGTTAAAGATGCACAGGTTTAGACGCTTACACGTAAGCGTTAGACGAGTACAAGCATTTCTGCTCAAAGAGGTGTTAGGCGTACCGCTCAAATTTTTATAGCGTGAACCATTTTTAGCTCTTAATTTAGTCAGTTTCGTGCTGCGCGTGGCTGCCATGGCAACACGTGGCTTGAAATGCGGATTGCTTTGAACGAAATGACGTCACAAAGGGGCGAGTACAAGAAAAGACGACAGAAGTGTTTTTACAAAAGCATACGACGCAAGCGTTCAGACGATGAGTCACGTCTAACTCTCCCATTACGCCATCTTGCGGCCACACCTCTGATGATTTCCGATGAAGTGGAGAAAGCAGGATCTTCAGACTCCAAAGCGAATCGGCGAGCCCAAACTATCCTGGCTTACGCGCTATAGGGGTAGGAGCAAAGTGGCGTAAGATAAATCGGTTTGGGCCGCAGAAGCAAAATCAAAGCGGTTGACACGAAAGGAACCTGCAGTTCGAGCCGCGGTAACCCGTGTGAATCGATTTAGACGCCAGGACCCTGCAAGTGGAGCCGCAGAGGCAGAAGCGAGGCGACGGAATCGGCAAGCCAAGGCAGCAGTCAAGACAGGCTGTAACTAAGACATCTACTACACAGCTTATGGACAACTTGTTCGACTACAGCTGCTCGTTATGCTATCGGTTATGGTTCTAGAATAATCTCTCTGCAGTGGCATTGATTTTGAAGCGGATACTGTGGCTGGAGTTTCCTGAAAGCGGCTTTTCGATGCTCTGGCTACGCGCCTCGTGCCTGCAGTTGGTCTGCAAAGGCCAAGTACTTCAACTATCGACAACCACTGGCTACAGGCATTCGACGAAGCCGCCTCAGCTCTCCCTTGCTCAACAACACAGGTGAGAACGAGAAATGTTAGCGAGGAGCTCTAATGTATGTCTCTGTTTCTTCGCAATCACAAGCCAGCTAACGCTAGATATAATTCACATTACATATTTGTAACCATTGTACAAATATTATTTTAATCTTTTCTTTCATTCTGTAATTTCACCACCTCTCTTTTGTTAGTACGTCAACTGGTTTACCTGTCTTATTTTGGTACTACATGCTCATACTTGTTGCGGCTCTGACATACCCAGTGCGGTCTGTGTTCGGCATTAGCGCAAAAACATTATTCCGATGAGTAAAGCCCGAGCAAGATCTTGCGATGTTTCAGGGTTTGCGCTTTTTGTGGGGTTTTATCAAGAGGAATATTTAAATAAAAATAAATCAAATAAATTCCCGCGTCTGGAATTCGAACCCGCGGCGGCGCGAACTGATCAGCTTCAATGGCCCCTGCGCGAGAGAGCTAGACTATCGCCGCTTTTTTTCTTTATTGCATGAATATACACATCAGTAAAATACTGTAGATGCCATGCCCCTTGGCAGACAACCGTGTCTAATGGACTTTCATTACAACAAGCTGGTCCACCCGACACAATACATCATCCGCATGGTCCGGCTGCTTCAGGACTTCTCTTAATTTATACATATCTTCGACAAAATAATCACATACTGATTGTGCATACAAGTCACAATGTCTAAAAGTCATTCTACTCCTCCAAATGCTGTGAAGGCCCAATAACATAATGTGCTCATACTGTGCAACATCACCTTAAGTGGTCAGGTACCGAATTCCGCGCGGTGTCAATGGCAAGTATTTTTCTAGGGTTCTTTGCAAAACATCCCAGTAGAACACCGCATCCCAACAATCCAGGAACACGTGTTCTACCGTCTGTAGCTTTCCACACAAGAGACAGTTTGGGCCCCAAGGAACAAAAAGGCCCTTTTCCTCTAGCCATGTTTTTACTGGAAGGGTTCCTGTACGCAATTTGAAAAAGAATGTTTTAACACCAGGGGCAACAGTCATATTCTTAACTCGCCTGGAACGTCTTTTCCAGGACCTTCACAGTATAATGTTCTGTACAGTGGAGCTGGAAACAACTGCTCAACAAGATCCTTGTATAGTCGCTTCGGTGTTACACTCGCTAAATACACTAGAGAAAACCGCACTTGAAAAAACCTGAACGACCAGACCACCTCTCGCAGGAAGCGAGACACCGTGTACCTACAAGCATTGCACGAAGAGACAATGAATTCTGGAAGTGCACTAGACAGCATGGTTTGTATGAATGTTCGTAAGAAGGCGTCATTTTGGTCACGCAGGAAACAAAACCTTAAAACCACCTGCCGTACATATAGCTAGGCTATCGCTATCGCCGCAGCCGACCACACCTCAAGCTAAACTGCAACACACTCTCGCGCTCTACATTGCACATCGTCTTATTCATCAGCTAATAATTATATCAAACTAATATTCGCGCTTTGAGCTATGTGGCGGTAGTGACGAGAAATGCGCGCTGCATGCGTTGCCATGGACAATGTTTTGGAGTTGACAACATTGCTGCAGAAACGTGGCATTGGAACACAGGCCACCGGCGTACACTGCACAAATCGGCATTGATGATGCTTTCAGGTACGTGGTGGTGGTGTCCATGTGGAAAAAACTGTGCTTTCGCACAATATTTCGTGTTGAGCGATGCTAAACCACGAGGCATTTTTGAGAATCAGATTGAGGGCTGCATACTAGCCGTGGTGGCAGCGTACTGATAAAGGCAGAATGCTTAAACACATGCGTGCTGAGAGTTTGGTGATGGTAAGGGAGCCTTTCTGGTGAAAATTAATTAAGGTACCTCCCCTAAGGCCTGCCAAAGGGCCCACAGCGCTGCATTGGTAACTGAAAATTTATAATTTTTAATTGTATAATTGCTCTGATGCTTTAAAAAGGTAGGTAGCTGGCCGTCTGGTCAGACATAATATTCGAACGAGGAAGGCAACAAGGAACGAGGAAAGCAAAACAGCATGTGCAAAAGGCGAGAACAGTGGCAGCACCGACCTGTCCTCGGCTTTTCTACGCGTTGTTTTAAAGATATTTTCTTCCTTCAAATATTTGTCTTACGAAGAATGCAAAAATTGCTATGTACACAATTTTTATTTCTCGGAGAAAAGTGCTGCAAGTGTGTTTTCTTTTTTCGAAGTTCTAGATGTCGAGCATTTAAGCTTTCAGCATTGAGCAGTGCTGGTTTATAGATTGCATGAAGTGCTCAGTTCGAAATAATTAAGAACAGCATCAGATTTTTGCGCTGTCTGCTTCTCGTACTAAATCTGCGAGTAGCCTGCAATATGCATAAGTACCTTGTTCATAAAAACAACTTTCATTAATTCTAACATGGTAACGTTAAGGCAAGCAGAAAACCCGACATCGTCGTCGGCGTTGTGAGCGAAAAATTCCCGAAGAAGCAACCTAGGTGGGCCACATAGGTCACGTGACCTTGTGGCGTCATCACAACCTGCTCACCGGATAGTGAGCAAACTGCCCACCGTGCCAGGTGGCAGTTAAATTAATGATTGGTCGCGAAAGTTTGCTCGGAAAGAGCAACTTGGGTCGCACAAGCCTCACCGGTGGCAGAGTCTACCATCGCAGGGCAATGCCCAACTGCTCCACCACAGCGCAAGGAGTGGTATGAAGGTTCCCAGGGATTTATGAACGCCGAGAATGGCCAATTGTGCATATGTGGGCATTAACCCATCATCGCTACCTCTTCATACCTTTCAGGCTCCATTTTTTTTTTCTGCCAGGGAAACACACGAAGTATAGGACTGCCGAGTATTGCAAGAATAAGCAAAAAAAAAATGTCCTCAACTCAACTACAGCACAACTGAAAAATATTTCGTTGGCGTTTCTATTCATGCCACTGCTTTTTACGCGATAACATTTTTCCATGTCCCGTCAGCTGCTTGCAGCGTTTACAGTCGCTTTCGAAAAAGGTTACGACCGATCATGCTTGTGCGCTTGGAACGCATCAAATTGACGTCGTCTGCAGCACGAGTGGCATTACAGGTTGGCAATCTGCAGTTCATATCTAATGGGATGGAAAACCTAGCAAATGAATTGCATTCCTATACTGACTTATTATTTGCTGTTTGTGCAGGAAATGTAATTATTAAAGTCATTTAATTGAAAACTGTTTTTGAGGAAAGGAAATGGCGCAGTAATTGTCTCACATATGTCGGTGGACACCGGAACCGCGCCGTAAGGAAAAGAAGGAGTCTGAATGAAAAAAAAAAGAGAGAAATAGGTGCCGTATTGGAGGTATCCTGAATAAATTCGACCACCTGGGGATCTTTAACGTGCACTGACATCGCACAGCACACGGGCGCCTTTTGCGTCTCTCCTCCGTCGAAACACTGCCGCCGCGGTCGGGTTCGAACCCGGTTACTCGTGCTCAGTAGACGAGCGCCTTAACCATGGAGCCACCGCGGCGGGTAAAGTAATGTAATGTTTGAGTTTTCTTTGTCAGAACAAATTGACTCCATGTGGCTCATACTCATGCTATAAAATTCTGTGTCAAGATGTACGCTTGTGCGTACTTGTTCAGCAAGTAGAAGAAATTAACTTTCTACGTGCGTAACACGATGAATAAGTGAAGTCAAACAGTACTGCTGCCCAAGGAGTACAAAAGGCGGATAACATTTCGAATAAAATTGAGTTTATCATGTCAACATTAACAATTGCAATGGCCACAAGAAGGTTTATGTTTGTCTGCTGCCCGCAAGGTGAAAGGCTGATGCACTACAGCTTTTCGCGACATGAGGGACGCTTGGTCTCGTATAAGGTGTGTGACACATAAAGTGGCAATAGGGATTTAGCTTTTCATACTGATTTAGGGATATCGAGTAACAAACATATTAATTCTGAGAGCTCAGCCGAGCTAATAACATTAATTAAGCTTAATGTCTTACTGTCGTTTCTGCTTACTGAATTTTAGTTTTCACTTCACGATTCGTGAATACAATACGCCGATGCGTAGCAGTGCTCGGAAGCTGTTGTATTGTTACAGTTAGGGACTACATAAGTGACTTCTTGAACGCAGCTGGAAATCAGGATGGGAAGCCACCATGTTGAAAACAAAATGCTGCCAGCTTTTTATACCCGTGGACCCCAGAGAAAGCTGCCGAATATTGAGTGAAGCTAGACAGTTTGTTGACGGCATGCTGATAATTATTTGCATGACGATTGATTCACTCGATGCAGCATTACGCCTGCCCCTTTTTTGCCTGATGGTAAAGGTAAGCCATAAATCGATGCATAATAAAGAGCTTATTTAAGTAACATTTCACAAGGTGTAAGATATTCTTTGTGTAATTTTAATCATTTCCGCCGCCGCCTTCCGCCACATTGGCGTTTAGGATGCCTGCGCCATTGGCACAGTTTTTAGAAAATCGAAATAAATACCAAATTTGCAGTTATGTGGTTTTTTTTAGCTTGATCTTTCAAATAATTTGTAGTGCCTGCGATGGCGGCATGAAACCAGCTTTGTGAGATGACGCAAACTTGCTTTAATTAAAGAGAAGTGGAGGCAGCTTTCCGCAAACTGAGTTTAAAGGGCCTTTTGATGCATTTGTTTTTTTTTTGAACAATAATATTGCGCACAAGTTGAGCCCATATACGCGAAAACAACACCAATTATAAAAAAAATAGAGGCGACAGCAGCCCCCAGTCTATTTGAGTTGCCGCCTGTGACAGACCATGCCTAGCGTGACGTGACTATGCAACTTCTGTCACAGGCAAATAAAACCCTAGAGATCACAGCTGTCTTGCTGGGAGCAAAAGTGTGTTTAGTGTCACTTTGTCGAGCACTGACACTTTCGTGCTTGATGACAGAACACAAGAGTGAAAACTGGAAAGCCAAAGCGACAAGCGGCAGGAAGTTTTAATGGAATTTCAAATATACGAAGACCTTTTAGAGGTGTGCAAGCATTGAGGGAAAATGTGTTAAGTGACAGATTACGAGAATGCATGCCTATCTGACGGTGCAGGCGGCAGGAAGCAACTTGATTCATCACTGCCGTCATTTCCGCCGATGCCCTGCAGCGTCCAATAAAACATGCGTATTTTATCGCTGCAGGCAACACACGAAAATTTGAGAAAATATTTAAATCCTGAGTTAAGGACACTAATGCCGAAGAAAATTCTCTTTTACACTCCTGTATAAAGGGGCACACGACGTGAATGACTGCATGCGCATAGGTGATGCATGCGAGTTTCCGCCATGCTATTACAATGAAAATTACCTCTGGAGAGGTTTTTTCAATCCTGTTCCGTGCTTTTATTTTGCTGAAGTACTCCTTTGGTGGTAAAAGTGCTTCTGCTTGTGCATGAAGGAAGTTTGTTACTCCGATTGGGCATTTCCATCGGATTATCTGAGTTTTTTGGTTGTTTGTTCATTTTGTGCACGCTTTGCTTTCCTTCTTACAAACAGTGTCCGCTTTTCCGCATGAATTATACAGGTTCATTAAGGCGGAATTTGTAGTCCCAAATATGTCCTGCACGTGTGTACTTTCACTCCTTCGTTCCAGTTGCGATGTTTTGACTAGTCTATTAGAGTAGCCAGAAGTGCTTCTGCAATAACAGCTTGGTGCTCTGAATATTGTTGCTCTATGTACCCATTTATGTATTTCTAATTTCATGAGCTTTTATACGTATGTAATTAATTTTAGTTATGCCTGCAATTTTCTTTGAAACTGAATTGCATGGATCCCAACTAGCTTTTAGCTAGGGATCCAGATGTCTTCACAAGCATGCCTTGTATGAATGTTGAGAAATAAAATTGAATCAATCAATCAATCAATCAATCAATCAATGACTACGAACAGAAACACAAAAACCTCGTCGTGAGATGTGTTGCTGGACTGATAATAAAATCCGAAGACCTTACGCGAAGATCTATGTCAACCGAACGGAGAGTTTGTCGGGGACTGCAGACGGGTAGTACATAAGCAGTGTTCATTATTACCTGTGTACTATGCCGCCTGCTTGTGGAAATCATAGTTCTGAGAGGTATTTAAGGAAAAGCAAATATACTACTTTCAGTTTCTTTATAAAAGTTCTCGACATAAAAAAAAATAACTCGCTGGCTGCCTGCGTGACATTTCTCTGCGTGTTTAAAAATGATTGTAACTTTTCTTTATATTATACTGCAGGCTGATGCCTAGATTATTAGCAGTACTGATGCCTAGATAAGCATGCCCGGGCATGCTCAGCTGGCAAGGCATGCGCAGCTTAAGCTAGCTGCGGATAAGATCAACTCAGTTACTGGCAATGACTTGTTGGTTAAATAATGACCTACGTATGAAGTGCCTCAAGGTTACGACTTCAATATGTGCTTGTAAATCCTTTGAAGGTTTCTTATCCTTTTCCCCATGGATAAGCACAATGAGTGAGTTTTTGTGTTGGCGGGTTACTACGAAAATTTAAAACTGTGAACACTATGGAAGATTGCAGACTTGCAAGAAAATTTATAGTTTTTTGGTGAGTACGTTGCTGCTAGGTGGTTTGGTAAAGCTGGGCTATTGGATTAACGCATTCGGTGGCTATAACATGTGCATGACAGGAAAAGCTGACTTACTTGAAAATACTGTTTTGACAATGAGTCGTAAAGAGTAACTGCTTACGTTTTAGAAATAGGAGAGCTTAAAAGGGTCGAATGTGTGAAACTTGCACGTAAAGCACGGTAAGGCCTTTCGGACTATCATTTGGAGTGGTGGCGAAATCGCCGATTGACATCGATACGGCCATTAAGCTTCTCTGCAGCGCCTAGCTCCAAGTCGGGGGCACATCATGACGTCATCGAAGGTATCAGTACATTTCTAACGCACAATCGCTTGCTTTGAAGGAAAAAAACCAACGCCACCGAAGGCAAAGGACTCCGAGCGTTGTTTGGTAGCATCCAACTAGGCACGGCAGTGTATGGTTGGCGGCAGCAGAAATTTGAAATCTTACCTTCCATAACGTCACACCACGCTTCTTCGCACTCCGTCCAGTACTGTGATGAAATGTATAAAGGTTAATGGTCGGTTGCATCACTATTTTAAATGCTGGCGTAAAAGCACTTGACAGGTTTTACCTGTAACCTATATAGATTTGAATCCTTGAAAAGTGCGGTATTATGAAAAAGTGGTGCAGTTGCCCTTTAAGCAACGCATACGTGACTTGTGCTGCCGGTTTCTAAATTTCCTTTTGAGGGTCCTAATTTGCCCACCAACACTCCTTTTAGCTTCGTCCTATTGCCTACCTTCGTGTTTTGTCCTGTCTCGCGCCTTAAAAAACAATGAACCGTAACTAACTAGTCCAACAACAAGTTATTTTATATTCCTTTTAGAGTCCGCCTAATATTATATGTTTTTGTCTTAACCAGAAATTACTTGCAAGACATGAGAGAAACTGCACCGATTTTTAGGCACATTTCAGCGAAACGTGTATTGTTGTATATGTCTAGTTCTCTCAGCTTGAGAGCGTTTTTCAAATGCATGCATTAGAGGAAAATGTCATTAGTGCAATTCAAATTTTTTTGCGAGATCAACGACGTTTGTTCCTAAAGTTGCCCTCGCTACAAAAAGGCGAACTGTTTGTAATTTTAGCTTGCATCAACATACAGCTCGTGACTATGGTGACGTCGACATGGGCCTGCGGACGCGAGCAGTTGGTATTTTCGGCATATGCGCTGCAGCGACAGTGTAATTTTCAGGTACATACAGCATGCGAAAGACTGATATTTAAATATTGTAGGGTAGTGTAAGCATGTAGCATCCGGTGACCTGAAATATATCAATGTTTCATGGCTTTGCAATAACTCTTATTAGTGTCAATAATTTCTGGTCTGGTTTGGTTAAAGGGTTTAATGTCCCAAAGCGACTCAGGCTATGAGAGACGCCGTAGTGGAGGGCTCCGGATGATTTAAAAAACCTAGGATTCTTTAACCTGCACTGATGTCACACGGTACATGGGCCTCCTGCATTCTGCCTCCATCGAAATGTAACTGCCGCGGTCGGGGGTGAACCCGAGTCTTTTGGGCCAGCAGTCGAGCACTCTAACGCCTGAGGCATCGTGGCTTGTCAATTATTCCTGTTAAGTCCACAACCCGAAGACTTGTCACATGCTGTCTTTTCTCCTATAACGGCTCAGTTGTCCTGTCCCCGAAGATGCACCCAGTAGTGAAAACCTATTGAACCCCAGTGTAGGAGGTGTCTGCCGCTTGAAGCAAAGGCTTAGCTTGTGGAGTTCCTTGACTACATAACAGAAGACAAGGCACACTCTCTACTCTGTTCTATTGAGCGGGATTTCCTAAACCTGGCGCAAACTAAACCACGCCAGGGTCCGTGGGAAGTGAACGTACACCTAGATACAAAGTAAAAAGACCTTGACTGAGAAATGAGGAGAAAGCCCTTGAGCTGATAATTTTTTTAATCAGTTCATCAATCTCGAACAGATGCGTCAGCCTATGTCATTGGAACCTTCCTTGTATGTGCGCGGTCTTCAGAAATCGTTCGCATACTGTGGGAGCGCCTCCAACTAGTCTTCTGAGGATCGGTACGCGAAGTGCCGGGTTGTTTGCTCTTTTGTATGAGTGAAGCAGGGAACACATGTCCGGCAGCATGTCCGGCGCTCCGATCCGGTCGCAGCTTCCGAACTGCCGCCCCACTGCAAACGGGGACACACGGAACGGCGAGCACCGGCGCGCCGCTTCTCTCAAGCTCCGCCCACAGCCGGTGTCAGCTGCCATCGCACTGCAGTGTCTCCGTGTATACACTTCACGTCCGCTCAGAAAAGACAGAACAACCCTGCTAAAGACTGCAGCGACAAAGCATGCCTGCGCAAGTAGCGAGGTTTCGGCAAAGGCGCCGCCGGCGAGGCCGTCGGGCAACGAACGGCGCTACTGCTTGGCTGCCGTGGTCGTTGCCAGGCCTGTTTGACATCGCAGCCGTACCAGACAGCGCTTCGGGAGTCGCCTGTGCTATAATAAAAGGCTAACTCTTGACATCGCTCTAGCTGTTTACAGCATTATCTCATAATAAAATGAAAATATGGTCGGTTTCAGCAGCATAGATAGCGAGCGCTAGGCGAGCCGCACCGCCACAGCAGGCAGCGGCCGCTGCAAAGCTGTTGTGGCACGAAAATTTCTTGTATCGCAGTCATAGAGGAAGGAAGAAGGAAATCACAGACTGCCTGCTATGTTCTAGCAACGGCAGGATGTCCTGCGCAAAAGCCGAGATTTCGGCAACGACGTCGCCCGCGGGAGACGAACTTGTCTCTGTTCTGGTCGTCGCTAAGACTAGCCAGTTTCTCATCGATGCCGTCACTGAGGGCGTTTCCGGCGCTGTACTATAAAGGTATTACTATTGTCATCGTTTTATTGTGGACCCTGTATCGTAATAAAACAAAGATATGCTCGGTTTCCGCGCCGTCTTCACCAGAGGAGCTAGCAGACGCCAGGAGAGCAGCAACAGCAAAACGGCTATAGGAATAAATCTGCTTGTATCGTATTTATCACTTCCAGCAGCCTCGATATTAGCCAACGATTGTCAAAAATGACTCATTTTTGACATTGCTCTATCCCAGGGCGTGTTATGAACGTGAGCAAACAATACTAGCGCATTTTTCAGGCGCCGGCGGCCGGCATCCAAGCTGGCAGGCCGGCCGGTCGTCGACGTAAAATGCATTTAAAAAACTCTTTTAGATATATTTGCGCACAATAAGAAGATAGAAAAGCGTGAAATGGTCACGGCTTGAGTTTCATGGTGCCACTGGCGCACAGAGCGTTAGGAGCAGGATGTTACGACGCTGTATTAGACCGATGGGGACAGATGAACAACGGGCACACTTCAAGCGTGAACAGTTTTATGAGTGCCTGTCTTAGTAGTGAGATCGCTTCTTACGACACACCCATAAAATGACGTGACGCTTTGTTGTCCGTACGGAAGTGATGTAAAGATTTCATTCGAGTTTCATTTCATTCGGTTTCTTTTCGCCCTTCGACATCGTCGCAGGCCCTCAATGGTACTGGGATCCATTTTCAGATAGGCGGAAGCTAAGAATCGAATTTAGCCGCTCGGAAAGAATTGAATCGCATCATGGTACCCTTACATTTATTACATTCCTTACTGTCAGTGATGAGGGGAAAAAACTGAGTGCACAAGGAGCACTGGGTTCGACAAAAAAGCGAGCGGAAGATAGTGACCGTGTTCTTTTTGATTTCCACCTGTACACACAAAAAGAGATCTGTTCTGGTATTTACAGACAAATGTAACTAATAATATTCATGAGTATTAAAAACACCGAAGGGCCACCGCTTTACGCCTCAGTTGAAGCTCAAGGGCAGTTACTGGCAAAACGGTGCTCCTAGTTTTGCCGTTCACCCGCTCTACAACGGTCTTCATTCCGCATGATTCCACCAATGGGAGGGGACGACTGAAGAACGAGACCTCCTTAACGCCGGCATATTAGGTGAATTTTCGTAATAAATGCACTGAAGCGCCCTTTTAGGCCAGGAAAATCACCAGTAGTCTTGCTGAAGTAAGGAACAGCAGCTTCTACCCGCCGCGGTGGCTCAGTGGTTAGGGCGCTCGACTACTGATCCGGAGTTCCCGGGTTCGAAGCCGACCGCGGCGGCTGCGTTTTTATGGAGGAAGAACGGTAAGGCGCCCGTGTGCTGTGCGTTGTCAGTGCACGTTAAAGAGCCCCGGGTGGTCGGAATAATTCCGGAGCCCTCCACTACGGCAGCTCTTTCTTCCTTTCTTCTTTCACTCCCTCCTTTATCCCTTCCCTGACGGCGCGGTTCAGGTGTCCAACGATATATGAGACTGATACTGCGCCATTTGCTTTCCCCCAAAAACCAGTTATTAAATTATTAACAGGAGCTTCTTGTATAACACCCCTTTTGTCAATTGCCAATTTAGTGCCACGGGGATTTGCTTCGCGCCAAAAAATGTGGCTTGTGCTGCATTCTTAGTGATCCACACCCCTTAAATGTGAGAAGAGTTTTGGCCCTATCCTTCCTAATGGGTAGGACTTCTACGAATGCTACAGGAGCCCCACTGCACGGCTAAGAAGCGACCCCCTGGGCTCAAAACTTTTGACAAAGGCTGGACGTAAACTTTTGTTGCCGTTTGTGCCTCTTGTTATTCAGGTGCTTGCGCTCGGCGGTATCCTTACTGGCCGTGCCGGTTGGTCACCGCAGCCGCTTCGCCTGTGCCATCGCCTTCACCTCAGCTATCTTTCTGCATGCTCTAATCCTTCCGCCAGTTTCATCATTATATCCCCCTCAATGTCAGCGTGGCGCTCCGATCTGCGACGTCACTATCTGCGCCGGCTTTAAAGTCCGATCCCCAAAGACAAAAACTTCAGTTGGCTTGGGAGAGCGAAATCATCCTCTATGCTGACCAGACCTGTGCCGTAATCAAACCCAAAGAAGCAATTTTTGGTCTTAAGCGAAGACTAGACGCGGAATGATCATTGAAAAGAGCCTTCAGGTGCTGTTACAAGTTTTAAAAAGTGGACGTGCAAAAGATCACGTCGTCGAGTTAAACTAAGGGTATCATCAGTGCGTCGGTTTAGAGACGAACGAGGACGCGCTTTATTTGGTGAAAGCACGACGACAGAAGGTTTAACGTTTAAAAATATTGCGCCACCTTGGAACTGTCCAGGGCTTGAAAGAAAGAGTGGGTGCGGGCCCACATCTAAGCGGCACAGAGAGGGATTGACTATCCTTTTCTGTAAAAGAAAAACAAATCTCCAAGAATTTTGGAAGCAGAAATAATTTCTTGTCCAAGTACCCCCGCCATGTCTTGCTGTATAATTTTCTGCAGAGCATATGTGCGCGCTTATCCAATGTTGAGCCCAGTTTGGAAAGCCAAGCTTGTTTCGCCAGGAACAAGACCTTCACTGTGTTGCTGAAGTAGTTTTCAAGGAGTTAAGTTCAGCATTGGCCAGGTTGGGAACAAATTGAATGATTCTCATGATATTGTAATACAACAGTACGTGCTGTGAGCTTGCTTGCACGAGGAACACAGCTTTGGTACAAATGGGACAACAAAAGACAAATCCTAATTCTACACCCTCGATAACCAATGGAGCTTGCGGTTCATCTTCATAAGCGTTTAATTTTTGTCGTGGTGAAAAGGTCGTCGGGATTAACTTCTATTGATAGCTAACTAGCGGCAATGAATTTACACCCTATGGCCGTACCACATGCTCTACCAGAAGACGGCCCTTCTTTGAAAAAGGGGGCGCCTATACAGTGTTCGTTTAAGAGGGAGCTGCAGACCCGATTTTCACTGTGAACGGCCGACCACCATTCTGAGATACCACAGCACATACTGATTTAAATCGTGTTACACAAGCCTACCGCTTTTTTTTGTGTTGGTAGCCTTCATAGGCTACCGCTCTATTGAGAATGCGCTTTAGAGGTTTGCTTGCCTTCAAAGTTTTAACAATATCTGGTAGAGGAAAGATGAGATGAGGAGATGCACTTTTAATAATTTTTAACCGTCACACCACGCTATATAAACGGAGCGCGAAAGCGTATAAGCTGTACTGATTGTAACTGTTGCGATATCGAAATGCGTTTGAGCCGAGCGAAGAAAAAAAAAAGATCTCAGAACAGCGTACAATATATCGTGCCGTGCTCTTCCGCTTTTTGCTTTGTCTTGTCCATGCTTGACCTAAAGCTACATCAAGTTCCTGGGCGAACGACGCAGTCCTACACCTTGTACAGCTTTGAAAAGACATACATGGAACATTTTGCCTATCTTCACATGTGCTATTGCGATCATGAAAGATGAAGAATGAATTTCAGGAACTTGCTTTTGTGAACTGTTCCTGGTATTGTCCGCCTGGAAAATGAGAGCACGTGGCCTTCAGTGCTTCCGAAGCATTCTGTCAGCGCGGGAGCAACCTTGTGCACATGCGCGGCGCGGTCAGATCTATTCCGGCCGCATTCCGTCTATGGAGCTTTTTGTCATCTTCTAGGAAGTCCGCTGTGTGCTGACTGGTTCCTTTTGCATTTGCGCTGATTGCAGAGGGCGCGGACAAAGGAAAATTCGAACGGTGGAGGTGAAACTTCCTGTGCGACGTTCTTTGTGTAACACTTTGTTTCACACATGGCGAAAAAATACTTGCCTTGCCTTGCCATGCCAGCCTCTTAATAGAGGCGGACATTGGTTCCGTCGCCTGCTTCGCCTGTAGCTAGAACGTAGCAATGATCAGCAGAAGATTTTAAATAACGGAGCTACGCTCACGTGCCGAAAAATGTAAAGCGTTCCACTGTGGCCTGAGTTCTTCAACAACAAATCCACTCACCGGCACTTTAAAGGACAGTGGGGACAAAGTTTGCTCTGAGTAAAAATCATTTCTATGTGTCTTTCAGGCTATTCTGATGTTTGTCGGGCATTAAAAAGCGGGTTTATTGTTTCAAAGCTCAGTTTAAAAACTTTTTTTTTGTAATTAGGTTCAAACTCGCAATGTCAAGGCCGCAAATATTTCTTTGCTGCATAGAAGTGAATAGATTTCTCAGATAATCACAGGGATCCGTGAACAAAAACTGCCCTTACATAATCGCAGATTAAGAGCATGGCTGGGGATGGGTGATACATGATTCTTTTTCTTAAAGGGGCCCCGAAACACATTTTCAGTGCATTGTTTTGCCTGTTCGTTGCATAGAATGAGTTATAGTGATGCTATTAGCATCGGTCGTACCGCGTATACTGCGGTTTTTAATATTTTAATTAGCTCGCAAAATCAAATTCGTGGCGCTGACGGTGTCACCATACAGTGGCGGTTTTTAGCAGCGGATATAACATCACTTAGTGCGAGCTTAATAATTGGACAAATAGTAAATATACTGCAAATTGGGTTAATAACTGGAGATACGTTTTGTCAAGTTTTTGTGTTTTATATTACATTAACAAAACTAACTTGTTTGCCCTAGATAAAAGCACTCTAAATCAAGTAAAACAAAAACACGCCACCAGAGGTACTGGCTACTTTTTGCATCGAAGAACTTTGCGCCTCTGTAAACAT
Organism: Amblyomma americanum; assembly: GCA_030143305.2. Classification (NCBI taxonomy): domain Eukaryota; kingdom Metazoa; phylum Arthropoda; class Arachnida; order Ixodida; family Ixodidae; genus Amblyomma; species Amblyomma americanum. The sequence goes on along the minus strand of JARKHS020026395.1, from coordinate 50,859 downwards.
CCTACGACCTAGCACTAAACACTTACGGCTACTCTCTATGTATCTGAGAGCGGCTTTGCCGAAGTGATTGCCCTCTATAAGCGTTCGTTTCGGTCCCAAGGAAAGATGCGTTCGTTTCACATTTAGCAGGCAGTGCGCATCGTCAGCTTGTGGAGGATCTCCGGGCGGTGGCGCCAGATGGCGCCACGTTCCCGTCAACAGCGCACGCTCCTTGCTCGCCGTGGTCAGCCAGCGCGGTAGGAGCGACGGGCGGTGGTTGGCGGTAAGCAGTAGCGGTACGCGCTATGCTAAATGTGACTGATATCTTGCGCAATCTGTCACACCGTCGCAGTATCTCGCGCTCGAGTTCGGATCCATAAGTAAGGGAACGTCACTGATCAGTGTTCCCTTCTGCGCCGTTGACGTGACGGTGAAGCATCGCTGGGTCAGCTGGACGTTCACATGGTTGTTGTAACCATGCAAACGGCCCTGCCAGCCCTGGCATGAACGAGTTACAGAGAAGAGGCAAACTTCCGCCACGTGCTAAGATAAGTTGTTTTTATTGGTCGCACTGAGTGTCGTCATTGGGAGAGAAATGGAAATGGGAAGCTGCGCGAAAATCGAGTGGAGGGCAGCATTTTGTTTGCCTGTATTTTGAAATTTCTTCATTGAATAACTGCCGTTCCTATGCATCGATTCTCGTAATTCTTTTTGAGTCAGCATCGGTGTGACATAAAGAATCCACCTGAAGCGTAACCGGTATCCGTTCGAGCGGTGTTTCGCAGCCCCTTTAAACGGAACAGCTCACAATGGCTGAATGGAACTTAGCGCCACCTGGCGGCTAATGGAAGAAGTTTTATGAAAGTAAATAAGAGCCCAATTAAGAGTTCTTGTTCACAGTGCTTCTGTGATGCATTGCTTTAGCGCTGGGTAATGGAACGCTTAAGGCAGCTGTTCGAACACTCTCTTTCAATCATTTTTTTTGTAGGTTGCTTAGAAAGAATTAACAGCACATGCCATCTCCCCTGGTAGCGCGTTACATTTTAAGTAGCGTACTGAGGATGCTTTGGAGCTTGAGGGTGACGTTGGGCAAGCCATAAATAAGAAAATACTGCCGCAACCAGTGCACGACAGCACTAGGCAATCGCGGCTTTTTTAAAATTATTTCTAGGCTATCGCAGCAGCTGATCACGTCTCGTGTTTAACTGCAACACACTCTCGCGCTGTGCATCGCACATCGTCTTCATCATCAACTAATATGGGTATTAAACTAATATTCACGCTTTGAGCTATGTGGCGGTAGTGACGCAGAGATGCGCTCCGCATGCGTTGGCGTGGACAACGGTGTGGCAGGAACACGGCGCTAGAGCAAAACGCGCTGGCGTTGACAACACTGCTGCAGAAACTTGGTACTGGAGCATAGGCCATCGGTGTACATTGGGTAAATTGGGACTGACGATGAAAAAGTTGAACACGTGCATAACTGGCTCCCTTGGTCAATGGAAACCTCGATCGCAATTTCATGTATGTGGTGGGGGTGTCAATCAGCAAAAAACTGTGTATTGGAGCTATATTTGGCGCTTAGCAGTGCTAAACCGCCAGCCAAGTTTTTTAAACACAAACAATTAACAACTTGAAAATAATTTAGTGGGTCCCTTCTTTGTCAGCGCCCTTTATGATACATTTAAAGGTGCTTTTTAACGAAAATCATCGTTTCAACCGCTGTAAGACGAGCCAGTAGGCTATTGCAGAATTGGGGATATACTGTGGTGCTTAGAGATTGATTTACGCAGTGGCGATCGCTGTATTTCATTTTATAAGCTCCGTCTTCACTGAAAGCAGATTTTGATCATTAACAAGCGGTAATCTATCAATACAGGTAATCGTGAAATCAAACTTAAATTAGTTTACATCTGCCTTTTATTCCTTAAACGGTGTGGACGTGCTGAGCGCACACTTAAAAAAAAGCTTTATTAATATGAACATGTGTAGAGGATGTCTTCGGCAACATATGCCTTCAAGCACGCATAATTTTTTCCGTGAGCAAGCATTATACAATGGCCAGAACGAAGCTAGCGGAGGCGTGCATAATGATTCTATTGAAGGAAGAAATAGCCCGAAAAATACACAAGGGCACATAATAGAAAAACAACACCGCACTTTCCCTGTGTCTTTTTATCGCTGCTTTTTTCTTTTAATGTTGGATGTGAATTACCGACTATCCCGATGTACTTTTGGCAAGTTCTGCTAAAAACTGACGAGAAGCGCATATCAATTATGTTGTAGCAGCCTCTCTCAAAGCCTTGCGAAGAATCCTGCCACTATGGTTTAGTGGCAAAACCGCGCCTGCACCAGAGGGCGTCAAAAAAGCATACATCATCAAAAGAAATCCACAGCCCAAGGCTACTGAACACGTGATCGTCCAGAGTGTTAATTTTTCTCGAATAACTATCTCGATAACCACAGAGGAATTGATTGAAAACAATCTTAGTCCACGTCGCAAATACGGAGGGTACGCTCTCACTAGCGCCAATTAGACGGCGCATCTGTAGATTACTGTTAGCCTTCACTTTTTGCTGATGGAGAGCTATAACGACGTTGTCGTCTGCGTTTATTCAGAAGTGCTTTATGCTGCGGTAGTTGCAAAAAAGTTATCCAGAACTTCACGTGCGCACCTGATCGAAGAAGCACAAGCGGCTCCGTAAGCAGGACAATGCAATCGGTGGGCTGGAAGTCTGACCCTCAGCAAGGTTCTCGGTTGCTATTGTCCCAGCTTTTGCAATAGTAACTGTATGAGGACTTTCAAGGAGCTAAACTGCGGCTGCTTTCAAGGTGGCTGTGCAACCTTCGAATGTGCGTTAAAAAAGCGCCTTTTTAATTACTTTAATGCCATCCTGCTGTGTGCACTCCGTGATTTTCTGGCTTGCTACAATGCTTGCTACATTGTGCGCAGTTTTTATTTTTATTTTTCTGTATCAGTTGTCTACCAGGCGCGTTGGCATTGAAGCCACACGGTGCTTAAGAATGTCGGAGTTTCGTTATAGTGGATTTTCGTTGGCTCAGTGGTTAGGGCGCTCGACTACTGATCTGGAGTTCCCGGGTTCGAACCCGACCGCGGCGGCTGCGTTTTTATGGAGGAAAAACGCTAAGGCGTCCGTGTGCTGTGCGATGTCAGTGCACGTTAAAGATCCCCAGGTGGTCGAAATTATTCCGGAGCCCTCCACTACGGACCTATTTGTTCTTCTCTTCTTTCACTCCCTCCTTTATCCCTTCCCTTACGGCGCGGTTCAGGTGTCCAACGATATATGAGACAGATACTGCGCCATTTCCTTTCCCTAAAAAACCAATTAGAAATTAAACCAATGCCTTTCTCGACTGCTGCGACCGTGCCCTGGTCAATTAGTATAGCCGAGATTACTGTTAAGGATTAGTCCACTTACAAGTACACGCTAGATGCTGATTCGTACAAGAGACTTATGAGTTTAGACACCAGTGCTCATCGAGATATCTAAGCTGCTTATTCGAACGAAACGCTAAAGCGTCCGGTGCTGCTTAGTTATCATGAAATGCCGACGAATGCGTAACGTTACACGTGTTGGCTACAACCCTTCGCAGTTTAAGGAGTTGAAGCATGCCCTTTGCCATACGAAAACTGCCCTTAAGAAGCGAGAGGCTTGTAATCGCTTTAAGTTATTTGCTTTGCTGCTGATACAGACACGGTGATTCCCGACGCACGTCATCTGCCGCATGTAGTGCCACCTGGTGGAGGACCTGCGTACCATTTCTGTAGGCCATTTTCGATGATGAGACGGACTCTTTGGATGCTATTTTATTGTTGAAAGTCTTGGTTTATAGTCGCGTTTCAAATTACCTTTGTAAGAAATTCAAGGCGTTACTGGTTCGGGTCGGTTGCAGCGCAGTCTTTCGGCAGGTGCATCGTGGTTGAGCCTATTGAATTTCGTTTTCATTTTTAGTTTTTCTGTGCTACGCGGTCGCAGTATCAGCTCTGTGTGACAGAAAAACATAGCCTTTTAAGTTCAATGCCGCGGAAAAAAACCTGGCTATTCAAAGTCACCATGTAGAAATAGGGAAATGAATAGGGCTTTTCTAGAAAGCACCACATGCGGGAAAAATAATATCGAGAGGCTTCTACAGAAGTTTCTTCTTTGTTTCTTTATATCTTCTCCCCGGATAGACCGACGTTGTTAGAGCTGAGCCTTGTAGCACACAAAGGATATTCCACTGCGGTTGGCCCTACAATGCTGCCTTATTGCCACTTTCTTTTTTTTTTTTGTGGGCAGTGTTATCTCCGCAGCTGTTTCTGTAGGGTAGGCTTTCATTTTTATTTTTAGAATTGTAATGTTCCCTCTGCTATCTAGAGTTCATCATTCATTTTCCTTTGTTATTACAGTGCAACGCCATTAATTCAGAAATCCGGATAATTAGGACGCCCACGGGATCCTGGCGAAAAATCATGCGCGTCTACCGCATCGGAGCTTGTTTACTCGGAAACTTCTGGCTGGAACCGGTTAATTCCGCCGGGCTCCCCAAGGGCGGCGATATCGTGGTATTACCGGCATCGAATGCGATCGTCTAAATTATGCCTCAAGTCAGAACCACGTGGTACATGGTTACTTACGCAGCAATGCGCAGTGCACATGTGACCTTTTCGGTTGCGCTTTCCGGACTTCACTGTCAGCCCCCGGTGACGGCAGCCGCGTACCAGCGAGCTAGTCGAAACGAACTGCACCCTACTTGGGACGCGGATTGGGGCTTCGAGAGCCTTCATTTTTAGAGCGAGAACTCTATTCCTTGGGGTACAACTTCTGATTTTGATGTGGACGAGACAACGACCTTCAATACCTCACAAGGTCAAACCGAACTTAACTGCTTGGTGGTATGACCTAAGCTATCGTTTTACGCGTTTTACGACCGCGTGATCATATTACTATGACCATTGGGTAAATGACGTTTGCCTTGTCATTTGGTTTGAGACAGTGAGCACCACATCGACAATGACCTTCAATGCCTCACAAGGTGTAAACGAACTTACGAAAACGAACTTAACTACGTGGTGATATGGCCCAAACTATGGTATGACCACGGGATCATATGACTTATGACCATTGGGTACCTGACCTTGACCGCTGACTTTGACCCTTGACTTTGTCATTTGATTTGAGATAGTTTAAACAATGCTTAACAGAGCTTTCGCTCTTGTAACTAGATTCAAGCCACGTTGAACCCTAGCCATCTTTTTTTTTTTTTTTGCTAAGCGTACGTTGCGCCTTTCTGGCGCCGACGCTCGTTTCGCTCGCGTCTGTCCGCTGGGTGCTTCAGTTTAGCCGGTGTGGCGAAACTACCTGCTCGCCAAGTGCTATTCCCAGGGTGTGCGGTGAAGCCTCCTTAATGCGGGACGCTGCTTGTGAGGAGGCTCAACCGCTACTGCGTCGCACTATGAAAGAGGCCGCGAAGGAGTTTACCATCTTGGAGTACGTCTCTAGAGTTTCCGACAGTTACATGTAGGCAGTGCGTACGCACTTAGACCTACGAAAAACCTTCATTGCCGCTCAGTTCTTGCCTAAAAAACAGGTGTCCACTGCCAAGGTTTTCACGAAATGAATTTTCTTTGATACGAGCAGTTTAATAATAATAATAATAATAATAATAATAATAATAATAATAATAATAATAATAATAATAATAATAATAATAATAATAATAATAATAATAATAATAATAATAATAATAATAATAATAATAATTGGTTCTTGGGGAAAGGAAATGGTGCAGTATCTGTCTCATATCGTTCGACACCTGAACCGCGCCGTAAGGGAAGGGATAAAGGAAGGAATGAAAGAAGAAAGGGAGAGGTACCGTAGTGGAGGGCTCCGGAATAATTTCGACCACCTAGGGATCTTTAACGTGCACTGACATCGCACAGCACACGGGCGCCCTAGCGTTTTGCCTCCATAAAAACGCAGCCGCCGCGGTCGGGTTCGAACACGGGAACTCCGGATCCGTAGCCGAGCGCCCTAACCAACGAGCCACCGCGGCAGGTCGAGCAGTTTTTGGTAGTTGTCTTTTCGGTCATTCGGTGATTCAACCTTAGAATAATTTGGACAGTTTCTACGGTTTCTTGAAGCAGGAATTTCCTAGGTTTTCCTGTTTTTAATTTTAGCATAGCAGAGGGGTTAAAGAAGAGACTATACAGAGGTGGCGGGGTGCCAAATACGCATGCGTAGAGGCCTGGTGGCGAAGCGGAGCTGCCGCGGTGCACGTACGGCTGGCGCCCGAGTCATTGAAGATACTTGTGCGTTAGTACGTACGTCTCCTGTGAACAAAAAAGTATATATTGCCTACTTCTACGCATTATTAATAACAAGGTGTATACGGTGTTGTAGCAATGCTGTGCTTTACATAATGATGTTGCCCCTCGAGCTTTCTTGTTCGCCTCTCTGACAAGCAGTTGATGATGGCAATATCAAGAAGAAATCCTTTCTTATACGGTGTGTGTATCATGAACGCTTCCTTATATGTGCAGCCTCATTAGAGCATTAGTGTGTAGAGAAACGAAATTATCGGAAAAATTTTTTCACTGCGCATTCACTCGTCGATTGGTAGGTTTTTAATTTTTTTTGGTAAGCTCTAACGCCTGACTACGCAGCAATCATTTTTTTTTAGTTTAAACGCATCTCAAAAAAATTTCATACACGTCCTGATCATGAAGAAAAACGTCCAAGTGGTCCATATTAAACTGGCGTCTTCCATTACGACGCCGCTCACAAACAGAAATGAAAGAAAAAAACATTTTCATTATTACAGCAACCGCGCTTCAGACTTCAAAAGTTTGCCGCAGAACTTGCAAAGGCACCAGCGGAAAACAATGACGCGGACACAAGAAAGAAGTGTGGCACGTATCAACGCTCGAACTGTGTCACGCACCTTTTTCTTGTATACTGCAGGACATCCGTAGCATAATCTAAGACGGCTCACTGATGGTGTTAACCGCACTCGTGACTTGAGGACCCTCTGCGATAAACCACTTTTCTTTGGTTTTCTTAGCGACCAACAGCGCACTCGGCTTAGTTGGAGGCTATTTATTAATAAAAATAACAATGGAAGGAAAATATGTTAAGAGCCACGGCGTCTGCCATCGAAACCTGAAGCACCGGAGCTGCGGATAGCGGGAATAAAAGGGGGGAGAGATAGAGAGCAGGGAGAACGAAAGATAGGGGGAGCAATAGTAAGAAAGCATAGGGACAGGGTGGCAGTATGCTCTACGTGAAAATACAGGATATGGAAATAGCACTAGGCTTCGCAGGAGGTCGAACTTATTCCGGAGCCCTCCACTACGGCACCTCTTTCTTCCTTTCTTCTTTTACTCCCCCCTTTATCCCATTCCCTTACGGCGCGGTTCAGGTGTCCGCCGATATGTGAGACAGATACTGCGCCAATACCTTTCCCCAACAACCAATTCTCAATTTTCACTAGGCTTCGTTCGCCGCTTTTTGTGAGCGGTGCCCACGTGGCCAACACTCGCCACTTGCCGCCAGAAGACGAAGTGGCGCCAGCGCGTGCCACACAGAACGCTGGGACGTTCGCCTCGGCGGAACGCTGCCACCGCTCCGTCGACAAGCACGGTGATGCAACTGCTAGAAAGGCAGTCGTGGTCATACAGTAGAACCCCAGTTTGCAAAGGAGTACCCAGCGCCTCTGTCGGATGTCACATACCCAACAAATCTGGACAAAAGCATTTTTGAGCAACAAATCATTTATTTACGCAATTTTTTTCATACAATAAAATATTTCACTATGACAATCAATATATCCACAGATCACCCGACGCCAGTCTAATATTTTTTTCTATTAATGCTTTTTACTGTCGTCAAAAGCGTTCCCCATTGGTTTCCTACGGCATTCTTCGATGCGATCGCTGGAAACGCCTTAAAAGAAAGGTTTTGCTACATAACACAGGAATGGACCCTTACCTTCATTATTTCCATAAGAGTATATTACAGTCTTCCAATTTTGAAAATTTTTGTCCGAAAATGTTTGGCATGACGTCTTCTTTTAAATCCGTGTAAAAAAAAAAAAACTGGTCCAATGAGTCCTAAATTTTCCAATAGGGCCCTTAATTCTTTCTCTTTTTATTCCCTTGTTGCTTTCTTAATTTCCTGATGGCGCATTTGATGTGAGCATTGAAAAGCCAGACAGTTATGCGCTTCTACTTTCCTGAAAACCAGTGTTTTTTTTCTTAGTCACATTCGAAAACTTAACGGCACCGAACGAACGGAAAACAAAATGCCAAGACGATGATATCCAAAGTTTACAACGCAAAAGGTCGTCAGTTGCGCGCGGCACGAGACGCTGTGGTGACGGCCAAGCATCGTCTTGCGACCTGTGCAAGATCCGTTTCTAAGAACTGTTTGTCAGGTTCGCTTGACAAGAGCTTTAATGATGTTTGTCGTATCAATTGCTTGTCCTGTCAGTGGTGGAACGCATGGTTATTTACGTGAAATTGTCCAAGCAACCCGTTTCCTGTGTATACGATTCTCAACTGGAGTATTTAACCAATGTTTCTAAAAAAAAAAACAGCTTTAAGGAGATCTTGCTGAAGTTATGATGATGATGAATTTTTACGGCTCAAGTACATCTGCGGTCAAAGAGTGACATGGCACAAGGTATTTAATTCTTCTCAAGGGCGGTTCAAATACACATTTCCCAAGCATTTCACCCTAAATATGCCGAGCACCAGAACAGGGGAAAGCTTGTTTTCATTCTATCACCGGTGGGTAGCTGGCGGCACTGGCGGCCTCGAACCCCGCACCTCCCGCATGCGGGGTGGATGCTTAGACCACTAGGCCACTGATGCATCATCATCATCATCATCATTATCATCATCATCATCATCATCATCGTCGTCGTCGTCGTCATCGTCATCATCATCATGCTGAAGTTGCCTTGCCTGTTTTTTGCTTATCGGTCGTTGTATTCTTTTGGACATGGGCAAAATGCAAACCAGTGCCTGTACAGCCAGCTGTTAAAACTTTCTTCTTTAATCTGCACGTCGGGGTTCTCCCCGTGAAAACATGGATGACGGAAAAAGGAAGTTTTATACCGTGCGGTGTTGACTGCACTTTGTGCTGCGAGGCTGAGACTGTTGAACATGCATTTGTAGATTGTCGGCATAGGGTTCTCGTTTGGAATGTTTTAAAGCAACCTGGGTTCCACAAGCCCCACCGGTGTCTGTGTTTGAAGCAGCCACCTGTCGGGGCAGTGGGGCACCACCGCTGCACCACTGCGCCAGCAGTGATATGAGTATTCCTCGCTGTCTATGAGTGTAACGTAGAGGATGACCAATTCGTCTCGTGACATACTTTTACGCATGAAAATCGCTCATTGTGGGTTGGCCTTTACCGAAATGGCCCCAAGGCGTCCCTTTTGTGTCGTTTTGGTCAATCGTTTTTGTTCAGTGCAGTTAAAACTAGCAATTGTTGCTTATTACTGCTTTTGCGTCCACAAGTATTTTGCAACAAGTATTGTAGATATGCATTCAGAGAATTAAAACACTGTTGTGTTTTTGCGATGCTCAAGCTTACTCGAAGCTATCTTGGAAAGAGTGCACTTGTAGTATTATGAAGGTTTATTCTCGCAATGCTGATTCGATTCATGCAGCGCTGATCTTATTTCATTCATTGAAACGTAACTAAACATTACGATATTACGCACCGGAACAAAATTGTGAGAAAAACCACCCGGATTTGTTTCAGTTGTGAAGGTTAATGCTCTGCAGGCTGGGCTAGTTCAGTGTACCGATCAAGGAGGGACTGGTAAAGAAAGCTTTTCGAAAAATTCCCATGAAACTGACGAGCGTCTTGTAATAATTAGGTTCAATTCCAGAAGGAAGCCTTGTGCTTAATTTTTCGGCAAAGCAGTGCTTTGGGCAGCGCACTAAGGTCTCCCATAAACCGCCATTCAAAGACTCTGAAAACACACTTCACTGAGCGATATCGTGGTGGCGCTGGGACAAGCGCGAAGTCAAGGCAAAAATGAAAGTATCACTTGAGATGCTACAGTTGGCATGGTTGCGTGACTGAATTTAAACTATATCAGAGGACGACAGTGTACGCAATAAAACGCCAAGACGAGAGGAAAAGAAGGTGGAGCATTCTAAAAATATATGTACGACAAGACGCCAGTGCACTGCTTTGGCTCCTCGTCTTGGTAACTGGTCTTGTCTTGAATTAGTTTAAGAGCGTGCGTTCTTAGGCAAGTAGGGAGTCTGCGCTTGTGTTCCCTTCTCGTCCGTGTATTTTTGTGCGCAGTACCCTCTTTATTTACCATCTTGTCTTGGAGTTTTTGATAATTCGTAACAATTACTAATTTACATTCTGCAAGAATCGGGGTTGTAACCTGGCCTAAACTGATTGGGCGGAGTGGTACCTTGGCTGATTAATGGGAACGCGGAAAACCTGTACGAGTCGCAGTTAGGTTTTCAGGTTTCACAAACAGATATAGCTTCCGCTGGCAAATGGAACTATGCTGCGAAGTAGGAGGTTTCACTTTTTAAGAGTTCTTTCAAGCAACGAGATAGATTTGAGAGTAAAATTTAGTTTGCGATATGTTTTGGTTCCAACACCGCATATCAGCTTCGCTACTGTAATTTTATCATGAATCGAAAGCATTGTATATTGTGATGCTGGCACAAGCACTGTTGGAAAATCCACTCGAAAAAACAAGGTGTATCTGGCAGCACTCCTGTCGGCCTTACTGCTGTCAACGCTCGTTGCACCTGAAGCTACTGTTTGCCGGCAACGATTCAAGCACTTTTTTTTCTCCTGCGAAACACATGCAGCAAATGCCGAAATTGTGGAGCATGCCATGCGCCTTGAGGAGCGCTCGCTTGTGTTCAAATAGAGGATGTAGTAATTTGCGCCTCTCGTAGCCTTTGAAGCACAGTACACAAATGTCACGCTAGAGCATAAGTAGATCGTTCTGCTGAAAGCCTGGAGTCGGCCATCGTCCGGCGTCAGTCGGAAAGAAACCCCGAATCCCTGAAGTCAGAATATGGAAAAATAATACGGCCGGTATTTGTGTTCGAACCCAGGCTTTCTGCGCATCAGGAGGGCACGCAGCTTATAGGGCCCCAAGGGCCGTTGGTTCAAGGTTGTTAGAGGGGCACCTAGGGAATGCGTTGTGGTGTGTATGACTTCGTAACGTGGTTTGGAATGTTTACTGACATTATAATGATTAAACAAAAAAATATTGGTATGCTAATTAGGCTCCAGAAATTGCACGGAATAAAAACGCGGTGTTATGGTGCTTCATTGTACTGAAAAGAATTGTGTGTATTTGTATGAGGATAGAGAGGCGTAGTATGTCGTGCAGTGTAACCTATATAGTGATTGCTGCTTGATAGCCGGTAATGTGTTCGGTAATTGTGATTGCAATCGATGACCGTGATCGGTAATGTGATTGTGAATTGGTAAACAGTGGTAAATGGGAAAGAAATGGAATAAAAAAAAGAGGAGAAAGCGATATCGCGTTTGCTCTTCAGGTGAAGCGTGAACGTCCTCTTAATTTTTCTGCAATATTTTAGTGCGCTGGCAGCTGCCCTCCCAGGGCAGTGACGAATCGCTTGACCTCTGCACCACTGCGCCAGGGGTGGCATGAGGACTGGCAGGGCTCTATGACTGTAAAGTCGGAAAAGACCTATTCCGCATATATGTACATTAACCGATTAGTGTTATCGCGTCGTACCCTTAGGGCGGAGCTAAAGTGTCTCCTCCAGTTTTAGTGTGCTAACACTAAGCCCCCCCCCCCCCCCCCCCCCTCACGCACTTCGCGGAATTTTGTGTGAACCCTCCTTCTCCTTGACAACCAAACCTCGAAACGAAATCGAGGCCGAAGGGAAAACTGAAGTGCGAACGCACCTAATCCGCATTGGTCTGACCACGCTGAATTGTCCGTGCTTATTTTAAAAGATTCTTTATTCGCTTTTAATTCCTACGGCGTAGATCGCGTTGAAATCACTGAACCTGGCAAAAATGAACTGATGCAGTAAAAAAAAAAAACTTTTTTCTAAGTATTTATTACTGCCACCTCGATGGACGTAAAGGGCGTCACAAGCTGTTTAGAATAATTTATATAATAATATTGCGTTTATAATGAATTCTGTGTGGGTTGTTAAGGTAAAACGTAAAAGGTTAAGGTTTACTGGTCTTTAAAGTCCCAAAGCGACTCAGGCTATGAGGGACGTCGTCGTGAAGGTCTGCGGACAAATATTTCGACCACCTGGGGTTCTTTAACGTGCACTGACGTCGCACAGTACACGAGGCTCTAGAATTTCGCCTCCATCGAAATTCGACAACCCCGGCTAGGATCAAGCCCGCATCTTTCGGGTCAGCGCCGAGCACGATAACCACTGAGTCACCGTGGCGGCTTGCTAAACAATGAAAGCGTATTTAGTTTATTTACGACCAAAGTCAATTCAAGGGAGTAACTGGGAACTGGATTTTAATAGCATAAATCCCTTCCAGAAAAAGAAGGCCGAGCGAATAATGCAGCATATAGGGCAGTTCCGGCAAAAAAGAAAAAAAAATGGCTGGTGGTTTAGCATTGCTAAGAACGAAATATTGTGTTTCCAACGCAAACTCGTATTAGTCCAGTGCCGTGTCTCTGCTAGAACGTTGTCCACGCCAACGTTTGCAGCACACATCTCTCTGTGACAGCCGCTGCATAGCTTAAAGAGCCAATATTAGTTTGATAGTAGTATTAGTTGATGAAGAAGACGATGTGAAATGCACATTGCGAAAGTGTGTTGCAGTTTAACTCAAGGTCTGGTCGGCTGGGGCTATAGCCCTGTACTCTCGTGCAGTGGCCAGCGAAGGTGATGTCGCGTGGACGCGGGTTCGAATAGCGGCCGCTGCATTTACTTTATTTATTTGTTTATTTATGGTTTCCCCAAGGTCCCTCTCAAGGTCAAGCTTCGCACAAACCGGTGAGCAGGTTTTACCTCATGAAGTATTGCTTTCGCACTAATTGTTGAAGTAGAACAGCGTCGCAATGAATGTTGGTGAGCGGAAAATTCAGGGGCCGTAAGAAGCTTGGTAAAATACTCCGTGTTTCGTGCTTTTTTTTAAAGAAGTTGAAAGCTATAAAGCACTCAAATCAATCCGAAGACGGAGCGGCATATGTGTGCATTTTCGACAGTACCAGCTCTATCAAAAAACTCAACAGAAAAGTTTCTGTCGTCTCAAGATATCTGTCATGAACTTGCAGTAAACACAAGTTGTTGCAGCAACAACAAAATTAATATGGTTATTGTTATTAAGCGCAATGCGATTTTTGAATACGCGGAAACATTATGAGGTCTCGTTTTTGATCGCACCGCAGTTTTTTGCATAACATTTTTCAGCCAGGGTAGTTGCTAGGCTTGAGATGACTGTAGCTAAAAAGCTGGTGAAAGTCGTGCATGAATATTTTAACAAAGCTTGCTTTCATCTATCACCGCGCCACTAGTTAGCACGAACACTACATGTGCACAGCAAGCCAAGTAGCCGAGTGTCACATGAATAGAGCATTGTAAAGAAGGTAGCTCTGTCTTGAGGTCGTTCCAGGAAAGGACAAACCCAAGCCGTTAGAGGATGTGCACTGCGGTGCTCAAAAGGATGTTTTGCTTTTCATCGCAACTACTGGTAGTCGTGTAGCGGACAGATATTCTCCTCGTCTACCTTATTTTTCCATAAAGAAGTGATAAATTAAATGCTGAACTTTCAAAGGCCTGGCAAGAAATGGAAATGAAAATGTGTGGACACACTGCGTGAAAGCGATACGTGTACGAACGAGAGAGGCTCTGCGGTGAAAAACAAGGTCCTCAGTTCCGATAACAATGCAGTATTTCCTCATATGACCTCACCTCTGCATTTGTGATCACATTTCTCTGCTAAGGTATAAGGGGTACGACAATGGACAAATGAAACGAAGAAAGAGGGCATATCATAGAGGGCGGACAAGTAGGAGCGTATTTTTCGCCAGGGTTTTAATACTACCATTTCAGATACTTAACTCTACTTACAGCTGTTAAACATAACGACATTTTATAACGTGTATTAAACAGTTGTGATGTTATAAATCTTGCTTAATGAACTTAACATGTGGTGTTGGAGGGTCTGATCATGAGACACTTATAATTTTTCTTCTTTTTATTGTAACGGCTGCATTTTGTTCTCAATAGGCATGTTGAAATGAGCATTAAAGGTTTGCAGTCAGTCTACATGGTCTTATCTATCCATTTTCTCTCCCGTTTGTTGAGGCCACGGATGTAGAAGTAGAAAATCTAGGTTCTGTGGTGACTTCAGCATTGATTTGGGAAGGCATCGACATTGGGAAGGCATTGAGAAGGCGTTTGGCATTTCTGATGGCATTGGTAAAATATGCCGAAAACTAAGCTGCATGACTCCCAACATGACTTAGTTTCACTGGCCTAGGACATTCTTTTATCTTTAAGAACCTGGATACATTTATCTGGGACACATGGTATACTGTATAAAAAAAAAGTATGGTTCGAAAAGTTAGTCATTACATGCTAAACCTACTTTTGATAATCTGAAACAGCCGTCTATTCCTTAATTATGTAAATGTGCTCTCAATTCTAGATACAAAACCTGTCATTTCAGGAATCAGTAATACTGAGTGATCCGACAGATATAGCGCAACCCTGTCCTAGCGATATATCCTACGATTGAAAGAGCTAGTACTGAAAACTGCCACGTATACATTCGTCTATTACAAAACTGACCAAGCAATAAGGTTTGTTTCTTAACTGTGTCGTGAAGCTTCATGAAACCCATCAAGGACTAAGTTTGTTTAAAGGAAGGAGTGCCATTTTCCTCGCATTTATAAGCTTTTGGTTTTTTTTTATGGGTGCCGTACGGACTCCTCTATGGACCTCCTTCACCCCGCGACGTCACGAAGATGCGGTGGCGCTGATGTTAGCAGCGACTTTCGCATGGTAGGCAAAACAGGTTCCGCTTGCCCGTGCCTACCGCAGCTGCCGCAGCTACCGGCGGCTGCTTCAAGCCTGTGCACTGCAGAAGCAGCATGTATTGACCAGCTGCGTCACTGCTAGATCCGCGTAGTAGCATAAAAAATATTAAATTAGCCTCGATAGGTTTCTCGCGCATAAATGCCGCATTCGGGAACTGGCTAACAGGCATTGGGCCACGGTAGTAAAGCGCGAAGTCTGGGAGTCGATAGGCACTGCCACTCAATGCACTTAATAGCATGCAAGTTACTGCGTTCATTCACCTGAACTTCAGGATAGTAGGCTGATAATTTCTCAAGGAAAAAAAAGACATATGCAGCTGCACACGTACTTATCACCTTGAGCCGGAGTGCACGGGGCGCCGACAGGTTCACTCGCCCCCAAGGAATGCGTTTTTTTTAATAGCACACCATGTTTTAATGGCGCGTTTTATGGCATTTAATATTTACTTGAAACTGTTTCTTGATATGACGACGTAATTATTTCATTCGAGTAGAAAGAAGTCTGGTTAAGTTGTGTCAATCTTGCGCGGTCGCGTTGGTGTGCTTAGAATAGCGTACCTTAAGTGTGCTAAACGCCATATACTTTTTCATTGCATCATGCATGTGTCATGTTTCATGAGGTAGTACATGATCGCGAAGCTTGTTTGGAAAGAAGCAGCCGCAGGCGTGCTACTGACAGACACGTGGCGAGATTGAGAGGGGACGCGGCAATGAAAAGTGTTTTCGTTATTCATGCATGCAATATGTAACTAAACTTGGTGCAAATATGAAATTCCTACGCTAGTTTCAGCAATTTCTTTTATTTATAGCTATACCTGGTGCAGTTCTGGATAATTATAATTAACACCGTCGTCAAGTCTCCCCAAGGTCTCAAATAATTGAGTAGATAGTGCGCAGTTTTTTTTATGCCAGTATGTACATAAAGCCCTGTTCTGTACGATGACGCGATTAGTTCTTTTTCTATATGATCAGTACTTATGCATGCATAGTTACATGAAAACGTTTCTTACAAGAAATAACTAACAGTACTTACTGCACGTGTAGGGAAAAAAAAATCGAGAGATTTATTACGCTCCTCAACGTCTCAGGAATAGTTTGCGACAAATGGAATCATTTGATTTTCATGCGAATTACGAAGGTGAGTGATCCAGTCGCAGAAAATGTGAGAGGTCACAAAACGAACCTTAAAGTTTATTCCCTCGTTTATGGCATCTTCGCTTTCGCTTTGGTCAAAGAAATGCGACACTGAAATCAAAGAAATCACCTCACAATTTTTGACGAGCACACTTCTAAAAAGCGTAATTTATAAATTTGTACTCAATATTTTGCTATAATTTTTCGTCACGAAACTAGACCTCAGGGCTAGGAAAGAAAATAATTCTAGAAATCAAAAATTTTCACCAAATCGACCAGCTTAACAAGAGGACAAGTCGGCCTGGCTGGTGCGTGGTCATGCGGCTAAAAACAGCGCTAAGCAAGACAGGAGATCAGGGACACGACGCTGTCCCCACTTTTCGCACAGCGCGACACGTACGTATGTCAGCAGACGATGAGCGCATGTCTGCTCCGACGAAACAAGGCCAGCGCTTCCCCTCACTATTGTCCTAGTGCAGAGTGCAAAACTAGTGCAGTGACACTAGTGCAGAGTGTCAAAACTTGTTTTACTCAATGCCTAGCGCATAAATAAACGGCAGGAACGCTTTCTACATGTTTACTACTAACCATATATACAATACAGTGGCAAACTATTTCTCTTTATAGGCCGCACGTGGCCAACGCGAGCTCGTGTACTTCAACAAATTACAAAGTTGGAAGCATCGACCATTGCTATGATTCGCAGAAACTGGAAACGCGCCTACAAGCCTTGAAAACCCGCGCTCAATACCTATCCGCGACGCCACTCCCCGACCTTTTGCCTACCACGAGCTCGCTAGCGACTGCAGCGCCACCTCGTTTGTTTACAAACATGGAGGAGGTCCATAGGGCTGAGAAGGAACAGCCATCGCTTGGCAACTTTTGACAAAGACGGTACAAATTATGGTCGCCACGTGATCAGTACACTCTACAGTATGTTTTGAGTTTTGTTTCAAGCAATAAATTTCCACCAGAAAAGAAACATATTTACCAAACATTGCTCATGGGCCATTTTATTTTTCTTTCTAAATGCACTGTGCCTGCTTTTTGTGCGAATCTATTTGCGTTATGGATGCAATTTCTGCTTTCTGTGTCTAATTTTTGCGTCTTTCATGTAAGTGAATTTTAATGCAGTGTAAACGGGCTCCAGATTCCGTTAACCTCTTCAGAGCGTAATGTATCGGCTCCTAACATTGTGCACTGTAGAAGTTGTTAAACGAACTGACTAAACGGTTTGTTTGCAAGGGATGTTGGATTAACCCTAAAGCGCTGAGTGAACGTTAGTAGGCAATAAACAAAATAAAATGAAGTCAGAGTGCGTCTTCAAATACCAGAAATTATGATCACTGTCATAAAAAGGCATTATTGAACAATAACGTAAGTATATGCAATAAGGCTTTCTTATCTTGTTATGCCAATAGACTGTAACTCGAGGTACAGCTGGCATTGGTGCACCAAGCCACGGAATTTTTCGAACAATCAGCTCATGCTTTCATTAGCATGCTCTCTCTTGTATTAGATTTGAGATATGTAACTGCCTTTCCATATCTTCGCTGTTTCGTTAGATGCGCTAATATTTGTTTGAGGGGACTTAGATTTTTTCCCTCCTCTCTCGCGACAAATCTTGCTCGTGCCAAGGTGGAGAAATATTTCATTGGTTGTAACACTCTTGTTCATTAGATGCGAACTTGTAAAAGGTCCGTTGTTTGCTAGGGCCTGTTGCTGAATAACCAAGTGGCTCAAAGGCTTTATACCATCGGTGCTGCTCAAAAAGCGCACTTTTTTAGAACACTAGGCTGACTAAATTTAATGTGCGGGGATATGGACAAGCTTTGAAGTTTTCAGTAGGAAAAAAGTGTAATAAAAGTATGCATTTTGCTGATTAGTCGAATTAATTTTAAAACAATGCCACTGGTGACGCTTTCTAGTGCAGATGTAATTTAACTGTGTTCTTTCGTGCCGTCGATTAATGGCAAGAAATGATGTCTGATTTTGAAGACTGTTAACTATGTCGCGGGTGGTGTCGTTTGAACAATACTAAGAAAAATTTGAATTTATCTACGTCTGTAAAATAGAAGTACGTGAGGGTATACCCTGAAGTACTCAATAAAGAAGAGCGTTGGAGCATGTTGTAATGAGTCAGTGACGTAGCAGGAGATGCTGGCATGTTCAGCGGTGACGCCCGAGCAGCATTCTGCACCGTCATCTTCACCTTCGTACGCCATTCAGGATATTTTCGCGTCACTGCAAGTAAAGCGGAGGCGATGATTTCATTTCTACAAAAGTTTCCGGCCTCTTTAGCGACACGCGGCGTCTAAGTAAACCCACCCGCCAGACATACGCGGCAGCCGTTCTGCGTCATTGGATACATTGATCTTCACTGGTCTATTCGTTCTACGATGTAAACTCGAAGCACGTAATCAACCGAATGATTGCAGAAAAGAAAAGTGCGCAAGCAGGCCGCAGCAAGTCAGTGACGCTCGTACGTGCATGTGTGACGCCTGAACAACATTCCACAACTTCGCTTCTTTACGTCATTAGGGATTTTTACGTCGTTACTCGCGCCTTGGCTGCGGCTATTGAATTTTTACAAAAAGTCGCTGTTCTCCTTAGCGTCATGCGGCATTTACGTAGTTCAATGGGCGAGACCTACTTGACGTGTTTTCTGCGTCACTGGATACTTCTTCTGTGTCAATGACCGAAACACTTCGCAACTGCATCCTCATACGTCACTCAGTTGGGCAAACAGCAATAGGGGTTATCAACGTTCTATGTCCCAGACCATTGATCCAATTCGCTTTTCTGCTCTGTTATTTTGGCGCTTCCGCAGCCGAATTTTTTTTCTTTCTGGGAGAAAATCGGGGATCAGTTACATCAAATGCGTCTATTCAAAGAGTTTGGGTTCATGGAAGAGTGTTGCACTGTACCCCGGCCCAATTGGTGGCACCAATATTTAGAAATAAAAGCATATTTTTTATATATTGTGCCATGCCACGCAAGACGGTCCCTATGCAGTATTTCTTAAAAAAGAGAACTACCCTGCTAGGTTTCTTTTTTTTTGTTTGCGTGGTTCCCCAGCAGCTGCATGCGACAGACGTAAGAGAGAGGACGGCAGTTTATTTTGTTACTTCAGTCTCGTTTCAGCGGTTTTTGACACCGACTTGTTCGAGACAATTTTTTCCCCGTTTTACACCGCACAGAGGAAAGCACGGTATTGTGTTCACAGCACCGGAGATCACGCGAGGGGTACCGCTTAGTTTTTCAGAACAGGACAAAAGCTAGTGGATAGCGTTTCGCACTGTACTTATTGTTTTCGGCGGCCTGAGGGTAGCAAGGTCACGATATCACAAGGGAAGAAAAGGCGTTACCTTTGACAGAGATGCATGGGTGTGTTTTTAAGCGCTGCAGCATCGAGGCGATGGTTACCAAGGTCAACGAATCGATAGCAGAGTGCTCATTGTAATGCCGGACTGGCAGACCTGGCCGGCTAGCAAGCTGCGATTTCCAGAAGCCAATGTCGAGGGGTGTTGCGACAAGGCATGTCACGACAATAGGTAGCGCATGGTGAAGTCAGCTGGGGGTTTCGCTGTGCCGAGCTTAACCTCACCTGCGGCAGCAACAGTGCAGTAAAAGAGGACTTCAGTCCTTTCGTAAAAAGGGAAAATCTTCTATGGTACGTCCTCTCCGACCCCGACAAGGAGCAGTTTTTTACTTGCTGTCCGCTTAGTACTGCAGCTCAGGGCCGCAGTTTTTTTAAAAAAACTGAAGCGCGCTTCAGTTCTTTTTTAAAAACTAAAAATCTTCAATTGTACGTCCTCTCCGACTCCGACAAGAAGCATAGCTTTTTTTCTTGCTGTCCGTGCAGCACTGCGGCTCAGGGCTGCGTGACAACGGCCATTGCACGACTTATCGCCAAAATATCTAACTCTTAATTCTATTGTGGTTGACAGCGCTTAGACGCATGGACGGAGGACAGAAAAGTCGACGGCACAGGCGCTGATGCTCCCTGCATCCTGTCCATGTGTCTATGCGCTGTCAACCACAATGGACCATCACCAACTAGCACGACAGCTCGTCCTATTCTTAATTCTGGCCCTGAAGTTCATATCCATTGCTGCAAGGCTGCCTCAGATATGAGGCGGCAGGCGTAACTTCCTGTTTCTGTGTCATTCTCTGAGCATTTCATTTCGTTATAGCCAGAGAAAGCCAGATGTAGACAGACAGAGACACGAAGATATTTGTTTTAGTAAGACGCACACAAATAATCACAAGTCGTAAGCCTTTATAGTAAAAAAGGACCCCCCCAAAAAATGTTACAAACTTAAAGAGACTACATATATAATGACGCTACGGGCTTTGCTAATCGGTTTGCTCCATGATAAAAGCTTCCTCGTGGCATCAACTTTGGAACTACGCCAGTTATTAATTGGAAGAAAATAATTTAATTAGTTGCTTAGTTTAGCTTTTGCCACACTGACTGGTTTCGTGAGGCAGACTAAAGAGGCGCCCGTTACTAATTTCGATGTGTAGCTCGTTGACGGCATCAGTTTATTATTGATATTTTTATAGACCTAGAATAAAAAAAGTGAGAACTGGCTCTTGCCTGCTGAATCAATTGGTGGTTAGCTGCGAGTGTTGGTCAGAGCACCATATGTCCGTCGGCCCGTTCCTGCGTAGAATTTTTCTTGCCAGTTTCGTCGAAAGAGTCACGACTTTCAAAACACTTAAGCACATCCAAGCAGCCCTTAATTCTTGTTATGGAACCATACTCGGTTATAAATTCTAGATATCTTGCAAAGGTAGTGAATGTTTGGAGCATGAAACCGTTTTACTAGCGAATGCAAAGATTACCGCCTTGCTAATGTATAATTTTTTTCTCAAAAAGCGGCTCGGTAGTTTATGTTCAATAACCGCCCAGGAAAGGTACTGATACGCCTACCACCAAGTCGAGCTCAAACCTGTGTTCCTTTGGTCTGCAGTTAAGTTGAAGCAGTCACTGACCGCAAATTGGTGGCGCTGGGATAAGAAAATGATAATGCACATGTTTACGTAGGATCTTCACATTTATTGGCAATGTTGCATTGTATTAGTGTAATATTGCAAGGAGAGGGCCGTTGAGAGTTTGCAATCATCGCACAGTTGTGTTTGATCAAAGCACAAATAATTGGTTTGGTTTAGTTTACGGGGCTCAACGTCCCAAAGAGAGTCAGGCTATAAGGAACGCCATAGTGAAGGGCTCTGGATACTTTCGACCAACCGGCGTTCTTTACCGTGCACTGACATCGCACAGTACGCGGGCCTCAAACATTTCGCCCTCGAAATTAGACCGCAGCTCTCGGCATCAAATCCGCGTCTTTGGAGTCTGCAGCCGAGCATCATAACCACAGAGCCACCGCGGTGGCTCCAAAATAGTTGATACCCATGTAAGAAATAAATAAAAAATCTAACTTGCAAAAAACGAACTGCTGCTGATAGAAAACACGCTCGTCATGAAATAATGCATCAGAATATTTCCAGCACCGTGTTACGTGGCATCAACGTCAGATGAAACGTGAGCACGGTAACTAAACGTGATCGCAAGAACACAGAAACATTAGGCGTAGCAGAATAAATACAAGCCGGGTGAATTATAACTGCCACGCAGTGCCCTTTGTGGTATACACGTGAAATTTTAGTGCACTAGTTTTCACTTTCCTTCAACTAAAATTTTGGTTTTGCTGTTTCCATTTTCGTTGTCTTGTTCGCGTTTAATTTAGCGCTGCCACTCGGTTAACTTTTCAGTAACTAAATGACACCCTTATCCGTGTGCGACCTTGTCGTTTTTTGTGTCGTTGTGAGGATGCTGTCGGGGACCTTTGGAAAGCTGAATGGCGACCGGCGAACTTTTGCGGGAATTATTATATTTATAAGTCTGGGGTCATAAATCGCGCTTTGCTCGCGAGCCTTGGCCATGCGCATGGCTAATTCCCAGAAGATTGGCGCCCAGCTGCACCGATACGTACACGCGTACGCTTGGCGGTATCATAGATGAGCACTGCGGCAGAAGATGACTCAAGTAAGATTTAGTGGCCGTGCCTAGCTAGCGCTTCTGTACTTACTCTCGCAATGGGCAGAGTTGTGACAGTTTTTCCCGCGCCGCTCGTAACGCTATTGATGGAACGGCCAGCACATGATTCCGGCGACGCCATATGTTCCACAGCGGTCCAAATCCGCCGACTTCATTGGCGCAGTTTCTGATTTTTCCCTAGAACCAACTCAATTTTCACTATTAGTAACGCTTAGCGTAGCCTCTACCGTGTTACCGCTACAAGAACACCGGTGACACAACTGGAGATGGGCGGGATTTGCTTGAGGCGACGACGGTACTGCGACGCACATTTTACCGCAGTATTACTGTAGCCGACACACTACACCTTACTTCAAGTAGAAATTCACTTTTCCTGCGTAAGCAAACTCTTAATCAGCCACGAAAACTCATCGTTTTGATATAGAATGAGCGGAACTGAGACCGAAGTTATACAAGAGTGTAGGGCCTCTGTGCCGTGTGAATGAGGTGACTACTCTGAGAACGCGAAAGGGTTGTCAAGCGAGTCTCCCTGAGTTTTGTACTTCAACTCGTATACCAACTTTATCGAATGACATGCAAATAGAACAGTATTTTGTCTCCTTGCTACCCTGGTGTGCTTGGGCTGTCTCTCTGCGCAGGCACTTGAAAGATTTGCGAGGGAATAAGTGTGCTTTGACAGCCGCTGCTGGCACAGCCGGTCCGCAGGGCATGCACAGTGCAAAATGGCTTTGTAATTAAAGCAGTGTGCTTTGAAGGAACTTAAAATGATTGGTTATATATTACGTACGAGCAATCCATGGCCGATCTGTTTAGTGTGGAAAAATAGCCTCCCTTTGGAACTGTTACCTAAAATATTTACCTGCACATCCCACTTTTTTTTTACTCTGGTGAATGCCAAGTTAGCAGAAATATAAAATTTTTTTTTGGTTGCATCAAAAAGTCTGGCTGCCTCTCCGCAGTCGCGTCGTGGAGCATTAGGCTCGAAGAGCCGGCGTATCAAAGCACGTATTTTACCTTTTCTTTTGTGCAAGTGTTTGTTTTTGTATGTTGAGCTACTGTTTATTTTAGGAAAGAATAAAAAAACATCTAACAGTTTCGGTTTTTCACTTTGTGCGAAGAAGCCAAGGTTAAAGGCAATAGTTTTCCGGCACAGCTCACAGAGTTTTGAGGTTTGGGAGAATTTTAGGGTAACTGTGTAAAGAACCAAGCCTACTGCAGCAAATCTTGTCGTGCCATCACATACTGCATGGTGATTCCGCTCATGCAAGATATAACAACACGCTTGGAAGTCCTTGGAGATTTGCGGACGAGATTTGGAATGAAGCGAGCTTAGTGCGAGCACTGTCAGCGATACCTTTATTAATTATGATGGCTCCTGTATGTAGACAGAACAATTTTTTTTTGCACAACTTTGTTGCATTTTCTGCGGGAAAGGAGACTTGCGTCAACCTAAGCCGCAAGCATGATTTCGCTTTCTCAATAGTTAAGTCCTACAGTACGGACGGACGGACGGACGGACGGATGGATGGATGGATGGATGGATGGATGGATGGATGGATGGGTGGATAAACGGATGGATCTACTTACCATGGTGATGGATGGTTGGACGGATGGATGAATGGATCGTCCCCTTTGAAACGCGGTGGCTGCAGATGCCACCGTACTCGGTACTTCTCCTTTATATTTCTCTAACCGACCGGTCAACCTTATGACATTATTTATAGGTTAGACATTTTCTTTAAATGCAGATTCTATTAATGTCTGCGTCTGAATCGTTTTAAATCCTGAAGTTTTATTCTTGCCCCACTGCCTTCCTTTTGAGCCACCAATATTGCGTCAGCTTTTTGATAATGTTTACCACAGACCCATTCACATTACCTTTGTTATATTAGACATTAACGGCCTCAACGAGAGTGACTATGTCTGTGTCGACATCCGAATGGATACTGCCACATTCTAGCAAATTATGTTCAGTAGTCGCTGCGGATTTACAGCACACACGCATATGTCATCTTATTGGTGAGATTTCTTTTTGTGCCTCGCATCCTAAGACATACTGATCTCGCTGGCCACGAGTACCATCTAGCAACAAATGCGAGAAATTTTATGACGGCAGATAAAACCACAATTAAAGCACTTACCCTAAATTTATCCGTAGTGAAATGAATAAGGACTGCGTTTTTGAACGCACAAGACAGCAGTTCAATACTTATAATTGGTAATAATATTTTTCTCTTCTTTTAGGACACCACGCAAATAGTATATCACCTCCACTGCGTGTGTTACGTTTTTAATGGCATTCTGCGGTACTTTTGAGCCAAAATCGCTGTTCAAAAGCATGCGATACGAGCCGGAAAGAAACCCTGGCAGTTAGGATATTGTACGCTTCAAGGAAGGGTTAAAATTCGCGCAACTCTGCTCCCGGCTCAAGGAGACTACAGCAACGCTACGCTGAACATGCTAAATGGGAAAGCAGCGCCATCGCGCGATTCTTCTGAAAAGCTTTCCGCATGTGTAACGAGGTCGCCTTCTTGTGGATGTATTTCCCATGTAAGGGCCCCAAGGAAGCTTCTAATGAGAACAATTTATTTCAACTGCAAATGCGGTACATCGTAAATACGCAGTGTCGGAGGTGCAAGAGATGTCGCCACATTTTCACTGAAATATATGCGCATTTATTTCGTTGGCATTCGCGCTTTCACCGCGTAGTTTCCATGAGAATATGACGACAGAACCTCCGCCGTTTTAATGCGTTGCCGTCTTGCGTAATTGCTGCTCTTTCATGAAGGGGTGTTGTCAATGAAATTATACGCAGCGATGCCGCATAATCATACCAAAAACCTTTCATGTGAAAATACGAGTTGTAACTCGTTAATATGGACACTTTGATGATTCGCAAAACTGTTCATAAAGCGGGTCGTTCACGATAACGAATCGTGATTTAAAAAAAAAATCCAAGGAAAAGAATTTATGATCCAGCTAGATCTGCTTATGGGAAGAGTGGTGGGCACTGGACTCTGCAGTGGCAATTAGACAAAACTTTGGGAGCTTCAAGTGCGTTAGCATAGTCGCCATTACCTTTAAATCATAGAGGTACGTACTTGTAGGTTGGCGTGTTGCTGCATATACCGAGTGTCCCAGGTGACTTGAGCCAAGGGTTAAAAATACATTATTAGAGACAGGCGAGTGAAACCAGTTGCATATTGGTGACAGCGATCTTGCACACCACACGAATTCTTTCGTTTCGCAATTAATTAATAGTTAATTAGGTTTAATTGTCTAAATTCATTAATATTGACTGTAGACAACAAATCGCATTTGAAGAGTTGTCGAGCACCTTGAGAAACCACGATTCCATCATTGAAGGTAAGGAAACCCTCACGCGTGTCTTTTTTTCCCAGCTCCAAAGAAAGCCCACGAAATACAAAATAAACCACGTGACTAACGCACTTGCGTGCCACGATCGTACTGCTCTCAAGCGTGGTTTGAGCAAACAAAATCACCTCCCGCTTGGACTCGACAGCCGCGCACCAGCGGCAGGCTGATATGTTGGCGGCGGCAACTCGCACCGTCATGTGTGCCACTAACTGACGCAGACGGGAAACCACCGCCAACATATCGGCCTGCCGCTGATGCGGGGCCGCCGAGCCAAGCCGGCAGGTGATTTTGTTTGCTCAAACCACGCTTGAGAGCAGTACGATCGTGGCACGCAAGTGCGTTAGTCACGTGGTTTATTTTGTATTTCGTGGGCTTTCTTTGGAGCTGGGAAAAAAAGACACGCGTGAGGGTTTCCTTACCTTCAATGATGGAATCGTGGTTTCTCAAGGTGCTCGACAACTCTTCAAATGCGATTCGTTGTCTACAGTCAATATTTATTAACTTAGAAAATTAAACTTTAATAAACTATAGATTAATTTCAAAACAAAAAAATTCCCCGTGGTGCGCAAGATTAAACTATCACCAATATGGAACTGGTTTCACTCGTCTTTCACTAATATTTTATTTTCTAACCCTTGGCTCAAGTTAACTGGGACACCCGGTATAGGAAAGCCATAGGGGCACAAAAATACGAACACGGACGTGGTGAGGGAACGGGACACTGCGCGCTCATCTTGGTCCCTCACTATTCATGGGACGCGTGATGATGCTCAGTGGCGTGAAGACGCACCTCCTACTATGCCTGTTCGCATCCCTCGACCTGGTGATAGAGTCGGCAGGCAGCTGCTGTATGGGGCTTTGAACGTAGCACAAGCTGCACAGAGGGTTTTCTTCATAACTACTCATGCAATACGACATATTGAAAGGCGCGTGAGCGCCCACATTGAAACTGTAAGGCTTAAAACCACAAGAGAAAAGCCACCATTACTCAAGCATTTGCACTTTCCCACAGCGCTCCACTTGTATCCTGCACTCAGAATGTAGGAAAGGGATGATCTGGTTGGGGCAGTCGAGGTTTTGTTCTCAAGGTTGTTTATACTAACGCGGCAAAAACAAATGGCTCCTAATAGTCTCTATGCGTTTGCATCCGGCCCATTGTCCAGATAGCGAGTTTCCACATTAACGAGGCGTAAATACATAAAGCAGTTTGGCGCCTATAAAAACTCTCCATACTTCGAGTCGTGCTTGTTAACTGGGGTCATATTAAGGGGGAACGACTGTATTCTAAAATAATGTACTAGATTACGAAACAATCTGATGCTTAGAAATTTTCGGCCACATCATTGCGATTCGCCCCTAGAAAAAATAAGGGACATCCAACTGCCAGCAGTATGCCTTGCAAGAAGTATGTGAGCAAAATATTTTTATAACGAGAAAGTATACATTATTGTCAGACCTGAACGGAATAAACGTCATTTTTCTGCTTTCCTAGGACATGGGTGCAACAAACGTCGCGCAAATTTATCCGAAACTGCGCCTATGTAGTAAGATTGTATTTAAGCTGGTTGAAATTGAGCCAGATACATTGTGGGAATTTTGATTCAAAGCAGTGTTCCGATATGTTCACAAAGAGCAACAGGCAATCGTTTCCAACATGACGTCCGGCCAACCTATCTGGCCAACTGTCAGCCGACATGATCGGTATACCAACCGCATACCATGCTTTGCCCTTTGGCCGCGTTTCGATGGAGGCGAAACGCGAAACGTGCCCGTGTGCTGTGCGATGTAAGTGCACCTTAAAAGAACCCCAAGTGGTCGAAATTATTCCGGAGCCGTCCACTACGGCACCTCTCTTTCTTCCTTTCTTCTTTCTATTCCTCCTTTATCCTTCCCTTACGGCGCGGTTCGGGTGTCCACCGAGAAATGTGAGAGAGTTACCGCGTCATTTCCTTGCCTCAGAACCAATTTTCAATTTCTCGTTCTTCGACTGACGAAGAACACTTTCGACCAGTCCCCAACCAGTTACCGTCAAGTCGGGAAGCAGAAATGGCCGTCGGCAGTCACCCATGTGTGCTTGGGAACTTTACAGCCAATACCGATCGTTTATTACCAGCAATTATATAAATGCAAGAGACTTGAAGGGTTATTCCGTGATTCGAATGAGAAGAGGTGTGACATGCAAGAAGGCTACTTTGAAACGGCTGTACGAGGGAGTTTCAGTTGAACGCGTTAAAATGGCATCTGAGACATCACTCCACGCACTGAAAAGTTGCGCACGCAGTGTTACAGCGTGGAGATGCAAATGTCTTCACCAGTATGCTTAGTATGCCACCAGGGTCGGTATAATATGACGGTTCCTTTCCAAGTTGGTTCCATTTTTATCCCGCCCTTCGCCATTGGCTGAAAGGCGGGATTAAGCCAGTAAACAAGATTGAGGCAATAAACAAGAGTGAACATGGAGCATGGCCTCACTTCAGCAATGATGAAGCAGGGAAATTTAAAAAATTGCATGGAATTCGTTGGGGAATTGCCAAAATATATCAATCTAAATGTTTTATCTTAAGAGGCGGGGGGGGGGGGCGCAAGTCGTTTGCACTGCGTGCATCGTACTGCTCTCTATGCCGGACAATGGGACGCAGGGAGCATGCAATGTACATTATTGGCTTTCAGTTTGAATTAAACAATTAAGTGCGAAGTGCGCGGAGGTGAATGGCGTCCAGAGCACTATAGTTCTCAACCATTTCCGTTCGGTTTGATCTTTTTTCTTCAAAACTTCCAGCGACAAGTATGTCCGGTCGTGCTGGCTACTCCAATCGCGGTTTACCGTTGAAGTTGCACAGATGCGAAGCAGGTTTTTACAGTGAAATTTCACAAAATTTTTCACAGGTGGCGCCACCAACTTAGCGCAGTCGTGGCACTCGAACGATTGCCGGAAGTGTTCCTCAGTGTTATGACTCATGACTTGCACTTATTAGAAAAAAGGAATATGAATTTCATCGTCACCAATGCTCCATAAAGTATGGTCGACTTCACTGTAAGAAGCGGCGCCTTTGTTTGTGGCTGTTATTCAAAGAAGCTGCACCCAACGTTCATGAAAATGCTAGAAATCATGAAAGACGAGCACGAACACTACCAGAGAACCATGGGTTTAAGAAGGCAAGTGTAGAGGCTGCAAATATAAAATGAAAAAGTGAATGCTCTGGCACGAAACAAGCTCACTTCTCTTCTCATTACTGCCTGCTCCTGGTACGGCTTTAGGTAACACACAAAGTTCATATGCCCTCCAGGAACGAAATTTATGGGGGCTTATGAGGCCTTGACTTTGCTTTTCGTTGCGATATAATCCAAGACCGAAAGATTCTTTAGTTGACTGTCCGAGAACGGCGTAATAGAGAAACCTGGAAATTCAGGCGAAATCAATGGTTTCACTTCGTAGAAGAGAGGTTATATTAAGGCTGGGATTGAATTACGAAGGAGGTGTGGTATTGAGTGACATGTATTGAAGGGCAAACTGTGTACAGCAAAGCACAGGAAAAAAGCGTCTCACTTTATTTAAAGTCAGTGAATGAAGTTCCTAGGGTGTTTGCACTCTGAGATCGTACTGCAAGCAGACGCAAGGCTTCGCTTTTAATTACCGCATAATTTGCCAAAAGCCATGCATTTTGCCAAATGTGTAACGCATTTTGGATTTCTGAAGAGGACTGTGAACAGTCCTTTTAGCGCTGCATTGAACGCATAGTCTACAAATTTTTTGCCTAGTTTATGTTGTACACTTTATTGCTCGAATACACTTGTGTGGCCGTGTACGTGTGAGTGCGCATGTAGAGAAATGTGCGGGTCAAATGGAGCGCTGAGCGCATCTCCCAGAAGTCTTCCGTCAGCCACTGAGCACAATATCCGCACTGTGAGTTTCAAATATTCCTATAGTGCACTTACTCGCCATTACTGAGCACTAATGAGTGGCTACTTAACTTTATAAACGACAATGTGAAGACATTTTTAAACAGTGAAGACCCAATTGACTAATCTCTATATATTTAGTACGCATGCATTCTAGTCTTTCGGCGTCGCTGATGACGTTAGTCTGAGTCAAGTCCTCTGTGTGACACGTTGCAGGCATGTGCCGATCGTTTAAACGCATTTTGTCTTCCGCACGTATGTTCACGCCGAACGGAGCTTGAAAAAGGTGCAGTTAAAAAGGCAGGAACGAACCTTTTTTTTTTAACAAACAAGGAAAAATAGAGATGGCGTGCAGAATTCTTTTATTCCCGCATCTGTCTACTTATGCTCCACTTCATACATACGCGATCGAAAAGTAATGCGTTCCTTGTCGTGAGCAAAAAGCAATAAATGGTTTACCTGCAAGCTTACTACATGATACATTCGTTATGAGGTTGACTTAATGGAGTTATTTTTGCTGACGACAAGCCATCGCCTTATTGTGCCGTAGATCACTCGGCCACAGATTAAGCGCGCAGTAGAATGCGCCGTTCACGTACCTTTCACAGCGTTGCATCTTATATATGAAACGGAGTATAGGGTCATATTTATACTGCAAAGGAGAGGACATTAATTTTTATGGTGTCTTCTTTTTTTTTTCGTTTGTATTTCTAGCCGTAGTTACCATTAAGTGTCGATAAGAAACATCTGCAACCGTCGTCCTCGGTGGGCACGTTGGCTTTCTGGAAGTCCTTTCCTAACTAACATTCAGCCGTTGAGTAACATGACCACAATGCTGGAACTTTCTTATTGCCGGTTAAGTTCACTTGTTTTGTGCAAGATGTATATTGCAAGTAGTTTACACTTTCCTCATCATGTATTTTTCTTGCTTTCTTGGATACTTAATGATAATACTGCCTACTTGGGACCACCAATAAAATAATTTCCACCCATTTAACCCCCTATTTGAATGAAGAAGTGCCAGTGAGAGTTGCATGACACAATGCTTCCTTTAGGGGTGTCGACATGAACGAGGCTCACTTATAACACGTCACATTAGATGCTGCATTCCATTCCTCAGATGAATCGATCGTCGATCAGGTAATATTTTCAATGGCGGGCTGGTTCCCTTACGACATTCCTATCTACGGTACTGATAACCGCAGAAAAAAAAAAAACCTCCAGAGAGCTCCTATACTTGCCTACAATGACGATATTCACAAAGGCAAGGAGGCATATACAAAAATTTTGAAATACAGGAATCTGCAATGCCCTCAGCGGCACCAACACTAACACTGATGTTGTTTAGCCTAGGGAAAAATCGTGCATTCTTTTTCATAAGACAAGAGCTCGAGGGGTTTGTTACCAAGCCGCGTAGTGACACTCTTTTAGTATCTGTGGAAGCCCCGTGTGAAGGCGATAGTTTCTATCCCCGCCAAGAGATGTGGGACGTTGATCATGCGTAATGAGCCCTAGTGCACGGCTGAACAGCAAACCCCATTAGCTCTCTACTTCTGGCAAAGGCTTACAGCTGTCGCTGTAAAAACACCGGAGCACAGAACTGTCGGCGTTGTTTTATTAAGCAGCGCCTGTCGACAGCTGACATTTCTGATGTATCTTGTGCAAATTTTTAGATGTGGAAAGCGGTGTCGAGAATGGCTTGTAGTATATCGCTTTGAGTCGGATCGCCCGTTCTTCGTTACAGCAATAAATTTTTCCAGAAGAATTCAGGCTAATCTGTGGAAAAAAAGAGAAAGAGAGAAATGTTATTGAAACGAGCCACAAAATACATGTTTTAATTCACATTGACATGACCTCCCCAAAGTTTTAAAATAGAGAAATCATTCATGTAATTAAACGGAACAGTTATATCTCTGCCAAACAACAACGTTTTAGAAGACAGAAGGTAGGACACTGGCTCTGATTTATATTATTCGAATTTGGCTGTTTGATTTGCGTTATTAGTTTCAGAATAATTTTTGCTGAAGTATCGAAGAAGATACTCCATACCTGCTAGTGAACACGTATGCGAAAGGCTGACTTCACATTCTTGCTTTATTGGATTGAGGATAGTTTTAGGATCTATTCAGCTAGAAGAACAAGGAACATCCCGTGAAGTCATTACGGAGACTGGAGACATATGAAGTTCTATCTGTTGATGTTGCTGTAGCCTTCTTTTTCCAGTTACGTGTACCACATATCTCAGTGCGAACGTTGTCTGAGTACCTATACCGCAATTTTTCAGAAGACAGGACGAGGCCACTGTCAGCCTTTATAAATGGGAATGGGATTGAAGCAAGTGCCGGATCATGCGTAATTTTGCTGTGATAGACGGCTAGTAGTGGTGGGTAGGACAACAAAACGTCAACCACTTCAGATGTGAAGGCCATGCGCTTCACTTTTTTCGTGCCTCACTGACTTTCTTGCAGCCTGTTGTTTCTGTGCGCTCTACTTGCGCTCATGTATAGTATACGCTATCTTGCGGGTATTGCACCTTGTTCTCAAGTATGCGTTCATGAATTTTTGTGCTAGTATGTGTAAGAGAAATACAAAGCCTATCATCATTGCATTCCACAAGGATTAGTATATTCCCATCGCTTCTTATGTTGCTGTAGTATGAGTGGTCTTATGTGCGGTAACCAGTGGCGGTACTCACATTGTTGAAGACCTCCCGAACCTTCATCCCTTGACGCTTCACGGTGAGGCTGAGGAAGAGCTACTGGATGAATAAAAAGAAGGAAGACAGTTAGAACTAACGAGAATACCTATTTCGCCTTTCAGTTCCTGCGGGAATAAGAGTCAGTCAAGGCATGCTTCCTTCCTTAGCAGTTACATGTGTCTAGCGTAGATAAACAGGAGGACAGAAGTTCACCGGGCAGTTCGAACTTTTTTGGGAAACAGCGCTAGTGTGAAAGGATTAGGCCTGCCGAAACCGAATAAATTTTACCATCTGACACTTTTGGTTCAACGCGAAGCCTAAAAAGACGGGGAAGGGTGCTGTTTAACTTGGCAGTATTCTTTTGGTACATTGTTAAGTTGCCTTATTTTACAAATCTCAAGTGAGGCAAAAAAGGTCAGAAGAGAAAGCGCTCTATAGCCAACACCTATGACCACAAAGCCATGATTAACATGACGGGCGAGTGTTAAGCGCAACTCTGCGCTTTACACTTCTAATTCTGTAATTCGCACAGGAAAGCAAGCAACACGTCGTCTTGAAAAAGGGGGCACGAATTGGAGATGCAGGACGCTAATGGTGGGCTTGTCAAGCAGATTTCCTAGGATGTCTCACACTGTTTATAAAGAGGCCCCGGACTTTCTACAATAATCTTTGGTATCTGAGAGGAGATGAAAAGGAAAGTACATAATTAAGTAAGTAAGCTTTTAAAACAGACCACGCGGTTCGCAACTGTAAAAAAAAGAAGAAAATAAGCCTCACCTAGCTGCCACACCTGGTGCGGCAGTAGCGGCAGCTCCAGTGGGACCAGAAGCTACGGGTGCGGGAACAGCAGCCCTCCTTACGCGGCCAAAACCGGAGTTCCAGCCGCTGTTTCCAAAGTTGCTGCCGTAGCCGCTGCCGATTGGGGGATAGAAGCCATAACCGTATCCCTGGCCACCCCACGGTCCTCCATAAAACCCGTTCAAGCCGTAATTGGAACCCCAGTCGTTGATTCCGTAAAATCCGTTGCTTCCCGGATAGTATCCAAGGTTTCCAGAGTTGTAGAAGCCATTCGACCATGGGGCGCCAAAGCCAGCGCCATATCCACCCCACTGGCTTCCTGCAGAAAATGAAAAAAAAAAACAAACGAAAACAATTTATGGAAATCAGAAAGTCGACCTAACTTTAGCTGCTTCGGAACAAAATAAAGCGGTTCGGTTTCTACTATGCCAGCCAGTTTCGTAAGCGAACCGCAATGTTTCCTCTATTGGGGCATGAATTTCCCAGTTACAAAATTCGTGAATTTGTCTGGATTTGAGCCGAAATTCTTCGCGTAATACACTCGTTCATGCTTCCGAGGCTTTCAATTATTGAATAACTCCCCCCAAAGAGAAAACGATTGAAGTTATGCACAAAGAAAAGTGACTGAATTGTGCCATGTATGCCCATCCACTCGATGCTGAAGGAAAGAAAAAGTGGCGCAGAAAAAAAGAGAGAATGAACGGCTGCAGTGGAGCGTCGCAAAATGTGATGCATTCGTTTAGATTACTCGAGAACCCTCATCCTCAACCTTAGTTGTCGAATCCGAAGCAAACTAAATGCAATTCTCGAGCTACTTATGCTAACGAATGACGTTGTCCGATTCAGTAATTAAGACACCGTATGAGTGACCACTAGCAAACTAGGCCTTTCATTCCCATATAAGCGGCGGACGAAACGGTTTTAATAAAACTAGACCTTTCAAGCCTAATTTTAGGTAAAATTTCGCAGTACACAGTTCACAGTACACAGTTGAGAGTAGTGCCGCAATTGCTGAATTTTATCGCGCAGCCAACTTTCATGTTCTTGAAAATGAAGAAAGCGAAATTTGTGCAGAAGCCTAAAGCGGCCTTTATTCTGCTTCCGCTTCGCTCCTTGTGGCCTTTTTGTCCGTTCCTCCTTGCTGTCATCGCGGCGTGCGCACATCAAGGCAGCTTACGAGCACCATTCAACTGGATGGCCAGAAGATGAATGAAAATGGAGATAACAGCCATAAGCTTTTGCGCAGGCAGAGTGAAAGGCGTAGGCGGATCGTCTGCTACAGCATTGTCTGCTACGGCGTTGTTAGCTACAGTACGTCGCTGCGCTTGCCTCTTTTCTAAGTTGACATCGCTTTCGCGCTGTGCCCGCTAACCGCCCTTGGGATCAGTGTTTCTGATAGAATTTGTGGACACTATGTACGTCTGGTTTAATGTCGCGGCTATGGTATCGATGGCTCCTCCTTATCGTTTCTAAACGAATTGCATAGTCAAAGGAAGCTTCGTGAAAAAGTCCCCTTTGGCGTGAGTTGAAGCTGTGTACTCTGACGCTGCCACTTAGAGGCGATATTTTACAGATGCGCAACATTTCGTGATGAGGTTCAAAATGACCCTGTGCCAACGATTGCTTTTAGCCGCTTAAAGTGCTCTACCGCAAAGTCGATGCTAAACACATGGTGCGATCTCGCAAGTGCCGGTGCAGTGTAGATTATTTTTTTCGGTGCATTAATTTAATTTGGAACACAATGAATAAGCCAGATATGTAGACTCACTGTAATCTATAAGTACAGCCGGAGGCTTACCAACACTGTGTCCTGAGTGGGCACGTGGCTTTTAGGGGACACTATTTTCTTGCTCTGCTCATGCAAATGGCTCCATCCAGATTTTAATAGAAAGCTTGATTTGAAATCTCTCCATGTGATGTGAGTTTCTGTGCGGAGCGAAACCCTGCAAGCATTTAACCGTCAACCGTGAGAATTAGTCTTCATTGCAGCGTGGCATATTGTAATATTTTCACGACACAGCTGACCCAGAAAGCGATGCGAAAAGGCAATTTAGCTAACTGGGTGTCTCTAGCCTGATAGAATTCTTTGTCCTATCCGTTTGTTCACTAGAAGCGGCCTGATCATTTGCATGTCGGGAGAGTAAGGCTGCCCCATAGACATCTGGGTGCGAAATCTCGTTTTCTTTTTTATCGCTCCTTGACAACAGAGATGCCTATATTCAGTCCGACTTCGTTTCCTTCTAGGCTCCTATAGCTAAAGCGCAACTTCCCGGAGCGACTGGGCTAATGAGAGACGCTGTAGTGGAGGGCTGCGAAGAATTTCAACCGCCTGGGGTTCTTTAACGTGCACTGACATCGCTCAGTACACGGGCCTCTAGAATTTCGCCTCCATCGAAATTCAACCGCCACGGCCGGGATTGAACCCGCTTCCCCCGAATCAGAAGCCTAACACAATAACCACTGAGCCATCACGGCGGCTAGTACAAGAAGAGCAAGGGTGGTTCATTGCTGACTTTGTAGAAACATTTGCAGCGCGCAATTTCAGCACCGACAAATTGGACCTTCAGAACTCAACCGAGAACGAGACGCGGATATTTCTAGGCTCAGCAGCTGTGTGCCGCTACTTCTATCGGCGCCGCCGCTGTGGCTGAGTGGTTACGGCGCTCGGCTGCTGGCCCGAAAGACACGGGTTCGATCCCGGCCGCGGCGGTCGAATTTCGATGGAGGCGAAATTCTAGAGGCCCGTGTACTGTGCGATGTCAGTGCACGTTAAAGAACTCCAGGTGGTCGAAATTTCCGGAGCCCTTCACTACGGCGTCTCTCTTAGCCTGAGTCGCTTTGGGACGTTAAACGCACATAAACCATAAACCTACTTCTATCGGAAACGTCGATTCCACGAGCTGTTTGCGTACGCAGAACGAAAGCGGGGTTTTCTTCCCCGCAAAGCAAGCGTGATTCGGTGATGCCGGCGCTCTGTAACCCACGACTCGCCGGAGGGCACGCCTATTACTTTTACCGCGCTTGTGTCGTATCTTCCCAGGCGCCCGAGAGAGAGACTCAAGGTGTAAGTGGACGACCGTGCACGTAGTGTCGGGGATGAAGCGCTTGGTAACTGGAAGATTCTTTAATTTTCTAAAATCGTATTTGCGCACCTGCCTTTGTGAAACAACGATAACTTCTGCCCCAGCGCCTACCCAAATGTTCAAAGTAACGCTTGGCTAGGGGTGGGCGCGGAGGTCCAAAATCTTCTCTACTGTCGTGCCATTGTGGGCTAGCGAGCGGCTAAGAGGAAGTAAACAACTAGTCGGGTGTTTGGCGGCGAGTAGTCCTGGCCTGTAATATTATTTTGTTTTAATCCGACAGCATTGGAGTCCACATTCTGTAGAAATAGCGGCTTGTGCCTCAAAATTTCCCGATTGGTCGAGATAGGTGACGTGACATTGCGACGTCATCATAACCTGCGCACAGTGAAAGGTTGCGACCGGCCCACCCGACTAAGAGGTTCCGTGACCTTGCGTTGTAATATCAACCTGTGCACAGGATCCTGGGAAACATTCCTGCCGTAGTAAAGGAGAATAAATTAGTCATTGGTAGATATAGGTTGCGTGAACCGGGGACGCTGCCACAGCCTGCCCACGAAAGAAAGAAAAAAGAGAAGCAAGAGGAAGAAAGAGGATGACACCGAAACATCATATTAGCAATGATTGCATGATGCTACGCATTACACTCATGAGATTCGTTACGTGTCCCCCAAAGTTTTTTTTTCCCCTCCGATGCATGAGTTTAAAGGCGCTCGGCTGCTGGCCCGAAAGACGCGGGTTCGATCCCGGCCGCGGGCGTCGAATTTCGATGGAGGCGAAATTCTCGAGGCCCGTGTACTGTGCGATGTCAGTGCACGTTAAAGAACCCTAGGTGGTCGAAATTTCCGGAGCCCTTCACTACGGCGTCTCTCATAGCCTGAGTCGTTTTGGGACGTTAAACCCCCATAAACCTAAACCATGAGTTTAAAGGAAAAATGAAGCGAGTCGTTTTTAATCACCGACATCATCTGATGCTGCTTAAGGTAGAGAAAAAGTCTTAGCTAGAGGAGGGTGGAGGATTTGATTAGCCTCGGTGCCAACTGTTACACGGGCCCTTTATGAGCATATGGTTGAGTCGGCGCATAAACAAGGCACGAAATGAAATCACAAAGAAATTCAAAACAAAACAAAAAACAAACTTATGTGCGCCACTCAGCAGTGAACATATAACCCTTACCTTGTGGGTGGAAGCCTGGTATTCGAGCTGCTGAATTATGGACGCTTTATTGATTTTCGTTTATGGCACAGAAGGAAATAACTTGTTCCATGCCCGGTAGTGCACGTCTTTCACGTAAACAGATCATAACAGTGCGATCATAATCTTGCTCATG
Organism: Amblyomma americanum; assembly: GCA_030143305.2. Taxonomy (NCBI): domain Eukaryota; kingdom Metazoa; phylum Arthropoda; class Arachnida; order Ixodida; family Ixodidae; genus Amblyomma; species Amblyomma americanum. The sequence goes on along the minus strand of JARKHS020026395.1, from coordinate 13,443 downwards.
TCTCTCCATAACGGGGGAACGGAGGCACAGTTTATGGTAACGCCGGGCTCATGTTTTCTGGGTGGCAGCTGAGACTTCTGGACAATATTCGTGTCCATCTCTCCCTTGCCTGTTAGGGATTCAGTGAACCGTGAAAAAGCATGTTATTTTATTCGAACTAGTTCGAAAATTTGTTTCATTAAAAGCAAGGGCGCCCGTTCGCTAGGACTGAGGGCGGTGCTGTGTTCGACTATGTCCTTATAAAGTGAGAGCGAGACTGAAAATTATGTTTATAAAGAGGACTTAAAAAATTGCTCAGCATCTTGTATATGCAGCTCAATGAAAAAGACCGTGATACCGGACCGTAAGCTGACTGTGCTTGCTAAGGTTAATTTTATGTACAAAACTATTGGTTAAAAAATGGTCTTACCAAACCTAGCGTCATCTAGCCCCGTTCCAAACTGGCCACCAATCTGTCCTGCGAGGTTTCCCCCGACGCTGTAGGTGACGCCAGCATTTCCACTGGGACCCTGTGCGTCTGCACCGGCGTAGAGATTACCCCTTCCTCGTGCTCTTGCACCCGCTGAACTTGATAAACGTCGAGCGCTGGCCAGACATGCTGCAAATAAAGCAGACGCGAGAGAGGAGGAGTATATTTTTGTGTGCAAATGGCAAAAGCAGCTGGTGACGATCAGGTAGCTACAGATGGGTTGAAGATTGGTCGAAAGGGGACGTGAAGGGTTTGAAAAAATACAGATCGATCTGTCCGTCGCCTAGAAGGTAATTACTAAAGTAACCACCTATAGAAGCAGGCTAACCTTTGACTACAATCAACCGAAGGATCAGGCTGACCTTCGTAAAGGCTACTCGGTAATAGACCATATTCACACTATAAATCATGGGATATAGAAATGCGCGGAATATATCAACCTACATAGCCTTTATATATTACGATAAGCACCAGAGAGCATTTCACTCAATTGAAGCCTCAGCACTAATGCAGCCATTATCAACCGCAGTGTAGAAGAGGCATACGAGAAAGTACTGAAAAAGATCTATAGCTGCCGCACAGCCTTAGAGAAAGTATTAAACTGGAATAAAGACTGGTACCAGGCAGGACTGCACGATCTCTTAAGTACTGTCCAACGCGTGTTTACAGAACGTATTGGAAGAATTGGGTTGGGAAGATTAGTTTAGTTTATAGCGGTTTAACGTCCCAAAGCGGCTCAGGCTATCAGAGACGCCGTAGCGAAGGGCTCCGGGAATTTCGACCACCTGGGGATTTTTAACACGCACTGACATTGCACAGTACACGGGCCTCTAGAATTTCGCCTCCATCAAAATTCGACCGCCGCGGCCGGGGGATTGGGAAGAATTAGGAACAAGAATTAATGGAGAGTAACTAAGGAATCGGCGAAGCAGAGAAGCGCTACACAGTGCTTTTGGGCCCACGGGAACCAAATGCTAATTTCTAAAAAAAAAAGAAATACTGTAATAAATATTTCAAGTCGAATTAAGTCTTCATCTTGAGTAACGTGCTTGTTCAAGCCTTGTACACTGTTATTAGAAAACGAAAAGAAACAGAAGGTGAAATATAGGCCTCCCTGTTCATTTCACAGCGCACACCAGCCTCACCTCTCATCAAACACTCTTATCGCAAAAGCGATAAGCACGGACGTTTACTTTTCTGCGATATAAGTCCTTCATAAAATTGTTTGGAGGATAAATAAGATCTGAGTCTTGTACCATAAAGAAAGAAATGAAAGAAAGTACGGCATAGACTCAACAGGAATTGGCGGCCCTAAATACCTTATTTGCAGTTGCGCCCTAGGGTATATGCAAATGAAGAATTCCTTTTTTTTTCGAATCACTGACGCTTCTGTATATTTCAGGCAGCTAATGCGTGACATGGAACAGCGTGAAAAAGGGACGCATTGGTTCAAAGCCTGGTGGCTAATTGCATTTACTGTGCTATAAACTGTGTTCGTATCTAATTCAAAACGTGGTCACTTCCATGTGTTGCTGATGCATGTGATATGCTTATACATCTGATCCATCACCTGTAAACTTCTATTTCATGCTACTGCGTGACTACTGACTTGAGGCACGCAGGTACTGACTTGTAGGCTGTGGCGGGGATGTCCCAGTCAGGTGACGTGTATGCTATCTTTTGTCTCTTTTACACAACAAGGCTGCATGTGCCGCGAACTTCAATAAATTCGTTTTAAATTGCTACTTCGTGAAATCAGAGTTCTTGAGATCGCACCCAGGGCTAAAGGGAGAAACACTCTTTCTTAATAACTATACTTACAATGTGCATTATAGAAGGGGAAAAATGTGCTGCAGTTTTTCGTTCATCTCGCAGCTGCACAGTCTCACCTGCTGACAGAAGGCAAACAACGAGGAATGCTCTCATGGTTGCGCCGACGGGCAGGACGCTGCGATCTGGAGCCTTCGGCTGATTCAGGAGGTCAAGTTGTAGCGAACGAACACGCTGGTGGGCTTTTTATCGCAAAAGCTGATTGGAGCAAAATTCTCGAACGCATTATTCTGCTCCTGTTTTTTCTTTTTGCCATTGAGCTGCAGCGGGTGACGGAACGCTCGCAAGATTTTCTGAAATAAAGAAAGGCGATCATTCGCTTGTCGCTGCGGTGTTGTCTGTTACTAAGGCTGTCTTGCCATCGTGGATACTTAAAAAAAAATCAAAACAGACCTGCCCATGTCATTGCTCTCCGATGTTCTCCACATACGAGCGGCGACAATACACAATTTATTCCCACCGACACAGTAAGGCTACCACATAAGGCGAACTTTGTTTTTTCACTTTTCCGGACGAATGCATTTTCTTGTTCGCCTCGACACCTGTCCTGGCGCCTATTGAAAAAAAAAACAAAACAAAACAAACACGTGTGCATTGCTGGGCACGAACGCAACCATTCGTCTTCTTTTTTGCTACCCTACTTTTCCTGTCATAAAAAACCTTGGGGCAGAGACAATGAACCCGCGCCCATTCCATGAGGTTTGCTCGCTGTGGCCTGAATCTGGCTTGTTCCTAGCCGCCATTTGAATTTATTTTTTAAATTTGAGCGGTATATATATTTTTTGTTCTTGTAAGTAACTGTCCCTAGAGGAGAGAAGCTCGTGCATCAGAAGAACCCGAAAGGCAATTGTAAAGCGGGTAATTGTGTTAGGTTAATGACTTTCGACCAGAGATGTAAAGAGCATTGTGGCGAGCGGTGTATGAACTCAAGTTTCCAAAAAAAGATATATTTCATCAGCCTCATGCTTTCAGAGGCTGGACAAATTCATGCTCCAGGTTCATTTTCAAACTAAATCAAGTCAAGTATATTAAACTCACATAAAGGTGAACATACATAGTAATATACAAAACTGGGTTGCGTTGTCTCTGGCGGAACAGCGCAGAACGAAGGGACAGGACGGGAGACAGGCTCTGTTTGGAAGTCGAGATTGGAACATTGAAAAAGAGGCCGAAGTACAAGAAATGAAATTTGCCAGGAGAGCAGCTTGGGTAAATGGTTATTCATTTGCGATGGAGCAGCGCACGATGACGGGACAAGACAAGAGACAGGCGCCGGTCTCATCTCCAATTCCGTCGTTCTGCGCTGTTCCATGACAAATGAATAACCAACATGGCCAACCTACCGTTGTGGTAGTCTGCGGTCTGTACCGGCACCCCAAATGAGTAACATACGTTAACATACAATGAAAACAGCAGGTTTGCTCATTGCACAAAAATATTAGGGTAGGTAATTCGTAAAGAATAAATGAAATAAAACGAAAATAACAACGGGTACAAAAACCCACTGTATGCGAAAAATAAAACCTTTCAGTAATGTTTTAAATTTACGAAAGGACAACCAGGATTTCAGGGATGACGGCAGAGTATTCCAAAATTTGACGGAAGGAAAAGAAAAAAGTCATTTCTCCGTAATTACTATGAACTTTTTGTAGTAGAAAATTTTTATTCTCGCTAACCTAGTGCTAATATGGCTGTTTTGTTGATTGTAATTGACTTAGGTTGGTAAGCTCGAAAAGCACAGCGCCAAGATGAGAAGCAAAAAACCTATGTTGGAGGGCAACGGGGTGCTTTGTCATGATATGGGTGTCTTGATTTTGTATACGCTCGATAAAAGGTACGTGGCAGTTGTAAGTTTTACCCCAATTAAGAATGCCAGATGTAAGATTACAATAGAAGAAGGCGAAATATATGGTAAAACGCAATGGTGAATAAAAAGGCGCCTTGATAGGTGATCTTATGCCAAGTGTTGTTTTTTCCTGGAGGTGAGTTATGTGCGAATCAAATGTGTGGTATGATTAGAGTTCAACACCTATAAAATATATATGGTCACAGAGGGGAGCAAGGTGTGATTCGAGAAGTAAAACAGGAGTTAAAGGTAGGACTTTCTGACTGGACATGAACTTTATTTCCGAAGGATTAATGATTAAATTGTTATGGCAACACCATTACACTTCCTTTGCCAGCAAATAGTTTTATTTGTTGATAAGGTGGGAAATGCATTTGTCTTGCAGTGATAAGCCCTAAGTCTTAACACGACGTGCATGCTTAGTTCAAAATCAAGCGGCTTGTCTAGAATAAGTAATCTGCCTTTTCTTTCCTCCTTGCTAGAGGTAAAATTATTACCATTGCTTATGACGTCTGCTCCGTTTAATGCTTCTCGCAGAGACGCATTATTTTGCCTACCGAAGTTTTTTGCGCCGGCGCTTTGCAGTGTGATCGCAGCACCACAAATTGGCTCACCCGGAAAGCATGCCGTGTTTCGTTTACTTTGGGATGACACAGACTAATTTCTCAGAAGGGCACCAAACGAGAAGAGTAGCCAGTTCATACAGGAGAACGACTTAAGGTGCTTCATGCTTATTTCTCCTCGCAGGTTTTTCAAACACCGTACAAGAAGGGCTACCAGTGAGCTAAATGATTATATTAGCGGAAGCAAGCAGCATACGAACAAAGTACTGCTTGACCTATGTGCGATTAATTCCACGACTAACAACCCAAAGCACTATGCCACTGCCAGCCATGTCATTGACTGTGGAGTTGAACGCGACTGTCAGCACACACATCCACGCAATGATAATGGTAAGGAGGTGTCAAATGCCTTCCTCGCGCAGTGAATAAAATTTTGAGAAGCTTGGACAAATTCGGGAGAATGACAGTCATAAAAGAAACCGAGGACCTCAGATGAACGTTTAAAACATCAGCAAACAGTTGAAAGGAGAATAATTTACCTTACTTTTAGATAGCCTTGAGTACAGTATCTTAAAATAAAGGTCATTTTACAAACGCAGGTATTGACCGTACGCCGAATCTTCGCCCTGTGATGCCTGTGCACAGCCCTAAGTTGGCGAGGTTAAGAACCAGCAAACAATAAAGGTCAAGAAGAGACCCAGTCGTCATGGGCGATATTAGAAAACTAAATTTTTCGCAGAAAGCTATCAGGACCATATACTTACGGTCGGTCCCTCGTTTTCGGGTGAAACTCGGTTTCAGCGCGTTCTTGCACACCAAGAATATTTCATAAAAATGGGGTTAAACTCGACTCTTATTCCGAAATTCCCCCTAAAGAAACTGTAATGCACAGGCCCAGAGAGCTGACGGTAGTGTACAAACTCACCGATTTGTTATCCTCATTCTGAAGCGGTGTTTTCAGTCAACGGTTGATGTTTATCCACCTGCGTCAATGCATCTTATCCATGACGGAGACAAATGGGTGGATATGTACAAAAAAATAAATTGACTTTAGAAGCGATAGACCGGAACACAGGCAAAGACTAGGTTCATGGTGACATCGTTGTGTGAAATGCTTACCAGGTCATTGGTATTTGTTGTGCTCCAGCTATTCAGTGTTTAAATGTGGCGCTGTATTGCTGAGTGAAGTTTCTGGCAGTATTCAAAAGTAGATTTGTTCGTACAAACGCAGAAGTGTGACATGGCTTTATTAACATAGCGACAAAATTATTGGCGATGTCAGAAAAAAAAGAAATGCTCATTTTGTGCGCACTTTTATCACGGAATTAATCTTTAAAAAATGACGAGCAAAGCGGGAGATTTTGGGTTGTTGAAAAACAAAAACAAAACAAAAACAAACACTAATAGTGAATTAAATTGGCTGAAAAAAAATTGCCCCTAAAACCTGAGCTACAGGAAATTTTGCTACAAAACATGGCTTGTATCATCATTTGCAGCAAAAAAAAAAAATGCCATGAGGTTCAACCCGGCTAGTAGACGAGCGAAAGCAAAGCCGGCGGTATTTATTGCCAAGAATGGTGTGACGACATTTCTACGTCATCACATGGCGTCACATCAGCCGATGCAAATCTCAGCTCTTAAAGTCAAGGTCAAAGGTCAACGTCAAAGTCAAAGGTTAAGTGACCACTGGTCATCGGTCACGTGGTGGTTGCTGGTCATTAGTTATGACCATATCATGCAGGCATACCATGGCCATGCGCAGCAAGACACAGCATACATTGTTAGTATTGGGAGTGTGCGCTTGGCTTGACCTTTGTAGGGCTAGAAGGTCAAACGCGAAACGCCAAGCGAAACTCTGAGTTTTTATTTCGCTGTAAAAAAGCTGGGGCCTGTTTTCGCAGCCGTAATATGAAAAAAAGAAAGGAACGTTAACAAATGTTCCTACGCTGACTGAACAGAAAGCGTAAAAAGAGTAAAAATTTGTGTCAAGCGTTGCCCAAGAAAATTTCTTTTCTTGAGGACAAAACGACTGCTCTGCAATAACATGTTTGAAGAGGTTTATCAATTATAATAACTTTCGTAATTTTCTGTTCCAGCGTACAGCGCTGTTCGAACGTCAGTGATCTCTTATCATTAAGTGGTACGCGTCCGCATGGACAACATCAATCTGACAGAACTTTATACTTATCAGTTCTCCAACGCTATGGCTCTCCTCTAGTCCTACGTTAGCCCTTAATCTCTAAGCCAAAGCTGCACTCGCCATGGGACATTCTACAAATGTCGCTAATGACTATTGGCACTCATCGATCCGGATGCTACTTTGCTTTGACTGCCAAAAACGAGCTAGGCTCGCCCACCGATATCTGTCTCTTTTGAACATTAGAGGTCAAGAGAAGACGGAGAAAAAATTCTGTTATTGCCTTCGACGCACATGTATCTGAAAGACGTTGATTTAAAAATGGCATCACACTTGGACAATGTGTTCCTTGGAAACGATCGGTTTCATACCACATTTCCCACAGTGGCAATGATGAAGGCACGGAATACGTCTTCGAAACTGAGGCTGACGTAGTAATTGAATTGGAAATAGACTCCGACGACGAGACCGGAGAAACGACGATGACGACGGCACCAAGGTAGTTTTCGCGCTTGGCAACCTTGTTCGCGCTGGTAAGGAGCATCGTTTAGCCATCTACTATTATGTTACGAAGCGTCCAATCAAATCAATACAGGGCACTTCAGAACCTACGATAATTTTGCATGCATTGACAGAAATATTCTCTAAAAACCTGCCTTTTTTGCGACAGTAAGAATCAGCAACCAATTAAACCACCTATTTTCTGCATGAGAACGATGTCGAAAAATTATGAGCCAATAAAAAAAATTCGGAAATTTTGAGCAGTATTTTTTGGACTGCCCAAAAATCGTTGCATGTAGTGTTTCGCGCAAATATACCAAGATAATTTCCTTTTATCACTGATGGTGGAACCATTCATGAACCCCGTGTATATCTTATCGCACTTCTCTAGGAAGGTGCACATATATGTTACACATATGTGCACCTTCTCCCAAAAGTTGAAGATGCATTACCGACATCTTACAAATGTCGGTAATGCAACTTCAACTTTAGGGACATGTTACAGGCCAACTCAAGTATATTTCTGTCGAATCACAGCCGTTTTTCACTTTCTATCTGGCCCGTCATTGAGTGCTTTGACAGTTCAAGTAAGTAATGCGTAGAAACGTGAAATAATTACAGAAGCCATGAGGCGGTTAGCCTGCAGATTAAAAAGGCAATTCTCATTTGCCTGTGCACTGCCTCATTTTGCATAATTGGGTAGGTGAAAATGCGACATTTTAAAAATTTAAAGAGATTCTACTGTGTTCCTAATCAGCTGGACTTTTCATCTTTGGTAAGCGTGATGGCAGTATAGTAGGGAATAATTTGGCAGAATTTTTTTATATATGTGGATAAAAAATAAAGGTAATGATTAACAAATTTCTGTGGCGTTTTGCCGCGCTCTCTCCTATATCCAGATTTGAAAGCTATGTAATCATTACAAAACTGGCAATGAGAGCAACAAGTTTACTTTCCAAAAATGGAGCCAGTCGCACCAGTGCACCGTTGGTTGGCCTGTCGGCTTTAGATATAGCTTGCATAGAAAGATGCCTTGCGACGAGATGATAAAACAGAAAGGTAAGTGTTTTGATTTCTTAACTGCTTGGATGGTTAAAATGTTTTCTATATTACCGAGCTGAAAAAAAAATATCTTAAGCTGCTGCTGCTGCTTCTGATGAATTATTGTGTCTTCGACCTCTCTTTTTATCTATTTTTCTCAGCATTCTAGTTCAGACATAGACATATAGATAGACGTCAGTTTTGCATATTGTGTTGCAACCTCTGTAAATATAATTTGATGGAGCAGGCCTTTGCTATTTCTGGGGTAAAATATGAACATACGTCCGCGTCAATTGACAGCGTTTGAAGCAGATACAATGTACTATACATGCTTTTTATTGATCAATATAGCTTTGAAGCATGGTGTTTTTTTTTCTGCCGGGCTGCAAGCTTGTAGCCAGGCAGGCGGTACTCAGTGCTTTGGAAATGAATGCGGCACACTTATATGTTTAAAGTTATTTTTTTTGCGAAGACAGATATTTTGTCATCTTATGTCTAGAGTGAGACAAAGCGCTGTCAGGCAGCGTCGGCCATAGCATCACTTCCTGTCTTCCAGTTCTTTATTGATTGCCATATTAAGCATGAACTTTCAGTTCTTATGAATGTGGCGGAGATATTTGCAGAAATGCTCAGTGCAGCTGTAATGAATCAACAACAAATGAAACTTGCGCCAGATGTGTTACTTAAATATTTGTCACGTGGCTGAACGCGTAACCAAGGTGGGGAAACATGCACGAACACGAAGGGCACGAAACATGCGCGAACCTTTACATTTGGTTCTCTTCTACGTGCCGTTAACATCGTACGTTGCACGCTTCCCCGGTTAGGACGTTTCGGGACGTTAGGACATTTCGGGAGGTGGAGTGTTGTATGGCTTGACGTGCCAGGTGTGCTAAATATCACGTTGAATACCACGTGATGCTGTGTTCGGTAATTCCAGAATGTTCTCGTATGTCACTGTGGTGACCCGGCACTGGAAACGGCACGTGCCGGGTCACCACGTGAGATGGCGTGACAAGAGCGGAAAGAAAGACGCAGGTGAAGGAATGGCCATGTGGGTCCGGCTGTCCTGCTGCTTGCAACGCTAAGGTGGAAAGTGAATCATTTGGCGGTCATAGTCGGCATGGGCAATGGCGTTGCTGGTGTAATGAAATAGCGGAACACCAGGGGGAGGAAGTAATGTGTCCCTAGGTAGTGTGGGTTAAAAATCGTACAACTGACCAACGTGAGGGTCAAGCCTGCTACGCAGCTCAGGGTGGTAAGAATCACTGCCAAACCAGCAACTGGGAAAAACCTGGCGAGGAGGGCACCCTGACAGGTTCGCATTGGGGCCTCCTTCTAAATGAATTTACTAAAAAACTAAATTCAATAACACATTTCTGTAAATTAGAAACTCTAAACAAGAAAAAAAACAAGAAATGATGAACGCTATTACAGAAGGCAGGAGAAGTAAATGGACCACAGTTCCGGTGGCAGGAACGGCTGGAAGTAAAAAAAAAACAGTACAGTCGCGAGTAAAAAATATTAGCACAAATCACTGGCGATCAGAATTTGTATATCTCACCACGCGGCGCTGCGGTTTTCAGACCTGCCTGTCGGGCCGTTTCCATATTTGCAGCGTGGGGGGGGGGACGGGGACGACAGGACGTAAGCTGTATCAAGGGTGCCATCGCCCGAGCGTCGAAGTGCCGACCCTACATGACTTTGCATGCGGCATTTATTTTGGCTCGGTTATCATGAAAAAAGATGGCTTCTTTTTTATTACTGTTTTTTTATGTCCGTAATGGACAGCATTACACAAGCTCGAGAAACAGATATAGTTTATTTTCCCAGTGCAACTAATTCAGACAAATCACTTTGTTGGGAAAGTGTAGTAAAAATGATAACAGGAGCACTATCCCGTCAATTCAGGAAAAGAAGTAAAGAGGCTAGCCAGCTAGCTGTCGTGATGCGAGAGCAAACAATTCGTTGCTCTAATGGCGTACATAGGCCCCACCGACCCTCACAACGCTTTGAAGGCGCTCAGGGAAGGAGTCAAACAGGCTGCTGGCAAGGTCAGGAAGAGCCTGGAGCCTGCTCCATTCCTCTTGAACCGCCGCCCAAAGGATATCTGGTGATGATTCGTGCAACTGCCTTTTAGGTAGTCGCTTTTCATTAATCCCCACAGATTTTCACTTATATTCAAATCTGCTCCCTAAGGAGGCCATGGCAGCTCCTGGATGCAGAGCTGTTCAAGGAGTTGCAGCGCGGCTGCGGCTGCCCGCAAAAATAACTGCCAAACAAGCAAACATTGTTCATTGTTCATCTGCGCAGAATGTGTTCAGCAAAAATGGGAGCCGTTGGCATGCTTCGCGAAAAGAAATATTTATTTTGCTTTCAGCGCTGTCGTTTATTTTTCGGTTTTGATGCAGGTAATGACCGGCTGTAAGCAGGCTGTGCGCCATCGCACATTGTAGAGAGTGGTAGTGGTGGTAGTGGGCAGCGCTTTTCGCACTGGTTGGTTGACCGCGGCTGCTTTGTGAGCAACGATTGCATTTTTGGTAGTTACAGCAATCATACAGGCCTTAGATCTCTGCAGTGTGACTTGGTTATTTTCCGTTTTCTATTTAAACTGAGGGCGGGACTAATATGGAACTGATAGTAAGTACAATACATTTATGGTTTATTGGGGTTTAACGTCCCAAAATTTTGACCACCTGGTGCTCTTTACTGGTCTACAGCGACAGCGGTAGTATTAAGCACTACTACATGCTGATAAGCATGGGAGGGTTGTGTAGAAACCACGTGGAGCGCCTTCGCGACTTATCAGTCTTCAGTAGGGAAGCCTTGCGTGGACACCCATTGTCGTCCTTCACTGGTCGCTAACGGGTCACTAGCGTCGGTTTCAAATTGGGTGTTATAAGGACCGAAAGGAACTGTCTATGCTGGTACGGGTGTGTTCTTAAAGCACGTGCAAGTACAAATCTGGCCTTCGACACTTTCACATAAACGTAAGTTTTAAAGATTCTCACAGAAATGGTAGGAATACAGATTCCAATACTACGGCTAATTAACGCTGGTTTTATTTTTTTTGATGGAGCCACCCACACACCCTAGTATAAGGAACGTACTCTGCGTGGCTAGGAGCTCGCATAAAAAGTTTTTTGAAGTACTTAGAAAGTTATTCTGGCGGTAGTTTGAGTGATTATGAACAAATAAATGCTTTTTTTATGACTGTTTTTAGTGTCCTTGAGAACTATATTTTTGCACAGACTGGCAGGGAAATGTCGTCCGACTACTGGACTTGGAAAACAAAATTGCTCCTTGCGCAATGAAAAACACGCAGCTAAAAAAGGAAGCGTTGCGAATACTGTTGGTCCTTTAATCTTTGATGGTGCATATGTGTCGGTCTTAGGCTACAGTGATAAAAAGAAGAGTTGATACAATTTCTTGACTTCAAGGCAGGAACTTTCTGCACAACACAATGCACTGGCGTGATTTTCTTTGTGAGTGGAACTGCGAGCTCTTCCAACGCGTTTACATGCGGCAGCCTATCCGTGAGTGCAATGTCTTGTTTGCGCCGCGAAACCTTGCTTCCACACGCGCAAATGTTTTTTGAAGCTATTGAAAATTGAAAATAGCTTTTGGTATTTTGATGACCGTTGATGATGGTGATGAGTGATGACACAAAATGTTTATCGTCTACGGAAGGTGGGATCGTAGGCTCACTTTTCCAGCATTTCACCCAAATAAACCCAGCACCTGGCCAGGGTGAGACTGTACCCATTGTATCACTGGGGGGGGGGGGGGGGAGAGGGGGGGTCCACACCTCCTGCATGCGATATGGATGCTCTATAGACTAAGCCACACAGGAGTGCTTTTTAATAAAGTTGCTATAATACAATATACAAGGCGTTTACTGCGGTAATCAACAAAAGTAATCAGAAAGAGGCAGGTTTTCAGAAGGGGTAGTCGACGAAGGGGAAGTCTATAATGACATTATAGCGTGGTCGGCAATATACCACGCGGCCCTCTATATGTCCCTCACAGACGGCGAAAAGAATTTGATTCAATTGAAGGAGTAGTGGTGGTGCAGATATTTCAGGAACACAGACGTCTAACAACCATACCAACTTAAATTTCTCAAAACGTACTTACAAGGATTACTCAGTGACCCCATCTCTCGCTCCCTGAAAGCCATGAGAAAATACCAATTTAAAAGAGTATCAAGAGGGTACGCCCACTGTTATTCACTGCATACCTGTGGGAAGTATTTAGAGACTTGAAATGAGAAAAACATTAGGTGCGCACATAACAAGTGCAGCCCCCAATTCGATTACAGTGTTCTCTAGGCAAGCATTAGAGGGGATGAATCCATACGTGTGGTTTCACGCTGAAAAGCTAGAGATGAGCTGTGAGAGACGCCATAGTAGAGGTTCTTGATTAATTTAACCCACCTACGGTTATTTGACATGCGCTGACATCGCACGGCACACTGGCGTTTTTACATTTCGCCCCCGTCGAAATTTGACCGCCGTGGCCAGGATTTGAGCCTGCCTCTTTGAGCTGAGACGCTGAGAGTTATAGGCAGTAAACCAACAAAGGGAATCAATTACAGCGCACTACAACAAGACCGCGACAGGCAGGGTTGTAAAGGCAAGCCTAGGATTTATTTGAAGAAACCCAAAATATATTTGAATACTTCAGCGCGGAAATCCCAATATGCGATTGGTAATAAAGTACTGAATGTAGCTAAACTGAAACTATATTGAAGACCATTATATACCAAAATACTCACTAACTAAACAATGATAAGAAAGAAATTAGATGAAATAAGAAGAAAGGCTGTCTGTGCTCGGCTGCAGTCACCATTAAATTATGAGCTGCAGCTTATTCAAGTTCAAATTAATATTGCCACGCTGCTGACTTTCTGCCGGCGCCACCTGGAGGTCGAACTGTGTTCCCGAGCGCGTGGCCGAACGTCTTCTTTGTCCAGAACGAGCGCGGCGGTGTTGGCAAACCTCGCCCGAGTGAACAGCTTTGTTTTCTGTATTTTCGCCGGTGACATGCCGCACGC